>PVLA01006571.1:0-121050 GCA_004027455.1 Hydrochoerus hydrochaeris
ACACACACACACACACACACACACACACACACACACACACACGAGTCTGTTCAGCCCAAACAGTAGCAAACTTTGAAAAGTAGGCCAACTGACATTTGTTTACTGTCTTCATGAGTATATTGCAAAGAAGAGAAAACAGGTTTATTGACATTTTAAATAGTTACACTATAAGATTTAGGGCTTCTTTAATGTTTTCTGCTCTAATTACTTCTGAGTTTCCATCATGCGTTACGTATTTTTTTCATAATACTTAGTCTTTATCATTCAGGTCTTTTTGCTAGTGATTAGATTTTTATATTTTGCCAACGATAGTAATTTAGGTAAATTGTGACTTGAACATATAAGTTCTGTTTATCTTGAAATTTGTTGTTTTTGATCAGAGGATGTGTTTCTAGTGTCTGCTTTTGAGGCATTGGTTTTTCAGTTTTTGGCAATGTCATGACATGGGCTTTGAGAAGTCATGTGTCTGAACCCTATAATTGGGGACTTTTCCTATGTGGGCTACCGAGAGGAAGTATACTGGACAGAAATAAGAGGAAGGAAATTCATAAATTACATGAATTGTAATCTTTGATAATTTTCAGATGACATTCTCAGTTGATTATATAATATACATTGTCATCACACTTCTGCAAGTCAGGTACCATTATTCTGACTTACAAGTGAGGAGACTTGAGGCTCAGACAGATTATGTGACTGGCACACAGTTGATAAGTGTTGGAGCTGAAGTTTGTTCTGTAAATCTCACTTCACCTTGGCCTTGCAGTCCCCTGTGAATAGGATTTTTCCATAACTACAGGGAACACTTTTGCCAAACTCAGGTATCTCTAGGCTGTATCTCTTATGGCAGAAGCCACACACTTGTGTATTTATTAGACTATGTAAAAATTAGTTTTTTAAAAAACTTTTTTTTTTTCATTTTAGACTTTTGGTTATCTCAGTGTCTTAATTATATTTGGAGACCTTGGTTGTTTAAAGAACAGTGAAAATAGTTAACCCGGGGCCAATATGTAGAAAAACCATTTTCTGTACTATAACATTTAAAATTTAAGTTGTTGGAATAAAGGTAATAGTCTATCTAAATTTTGTTTGTTTGTAATTAAATCAACTTTGTTGATTCCCTTTTGTGTGACTTGGATTAAACTAATGAAAGTACCCAAGATATCTCAAATCAGACTTAGACTTAGAAAAAAAGGTGTAACATGAAGCAACTAAATTGCATGTGAGCTTAATGATTCTGACCCAAATAAACAGACTTGTAATGGAGATGCTGATTATTATCATTGTAGCTTAAATACTTTTACTGTAGAACTGTAGAGAGGAATACCAGTGCCTTAGGGAATGGAAAAGTTTGTGGTCTTGGAAGTATATGTTCATTTACAACAGATTCTTAGATGTGAAAGTGCAAATTCAAAATTTATAATGTAACACATCATTTTTAAAAAGTTTTTAATTTTATTTTTATTTTTGGTACTTGGGATCAAACTCACAACTGCACGCTTGCCAGGCAGGTGCTTATGCCGCTGAGCTAAATCCCTGGCACAGTAACATGTAATTTAAAATAAGCAATTTAAAAAAAATTCAGCTTTATTGAAAAATAATTTACATACAGTAAAGTTCTGTCTTCTGTTTCTCTCCTTCCTACTTTTTTTTTTTTTTTTGGTACCAGGGATCAAACTCACAACCTCACTTTTGCCAGGTAGGTGCTTATACCACTGAGCTAAATCCCCAGCCTATATCCTTCCTACTTTCTTCCCTTCCTCCTTTTTATCCTATCTTCCTGTTCTTTCACAACACGGGGTATTAAACCCAGGGCCTTTTCTCTGACTGCATTCCCAGCCCTTTTTGTTTTTTATTTTGAGCCAGAGTCTTAATTTGCTGAGTTGTCAAGGCTGGCCTCACCCTCACACTCATACTTCTTGTACCTTATTCCCTTAGGATTACAGGTGTGTACAACCATGCCCAGCTAAAATTCCTGATTTTTTTTTTTTGGTATGAGGGATGAACTCATGACTTTGAGTTTGCTAAGCAGGCACTTAGGCCGCTGAGCTAAACCCCTGCCCGAATTTCTTGAATTTTAAATACACTATTTGATGAGTTGACAGATGAATACAATCATGTAACCATTGGCACGATCAAAATATAAAGCCTCTGCTCAAGGCATAGCTCAGTAGTAGAGCATTGTATGTGCACAAGACCCTGGGTTTTATCCCCAGCGCTACAGTCAAATGGACACACACACACACACACACACACAATCAGAGCCTCTCCATTGTACTGAACAAAAATCTGCTTGTCAACTCCCTGTCTACCAGGATGGTTACAATAGTCAAAAGAAATAAAAACAAATGTTGGGAGGATGAGGAAAAGTTTGGAAACCTCATACATGTCCATGGAAATGTTAAATTAGTGTAGTCCTTTGAATACCATCTTGGAAGGTCTTTGAAATGTTAGACATTCTGTTCCTAGGATTGAAATGAAGAGAAATGAAAACATATGTTCATTCAAAAACATACAAGAACTCCTCTGTATGAGAATTTTTATAAAAGCATTATATACAATAGTAAAAAAGTAGAAATAACTAAAGTATCTAACAGCTGGTAAAATACAGTATATCCATACAATGAAATATTATTTGACTGTAAACAGAAGCAAAATTATGATACATGGTACAACATAAACCCTTAAAATGATGTGTTAAGTGGAAGAAGCCAGACATAAAACATCACATAGTATTTATTCTACCACATAGTATTTTTCCTTTTACCTGAAATATTTAGAATATACAAATCTGCAGAGACAGAGTATTATTTCTTTCTAGAATTAAAAATATATGTATATTTACCATTTTTTTGGTTATACAAGGAAATAGAACTGAGTGTCTTCACACTGAGGTATGCTACCAGCCTTTTAAATATTATTTTTATTTTGAGACCGGGTTTTGCTAAATTGCATGTTGCAAAATCTGGACTCAAATTTAGGATTCTCGTAATCCCAGAATTCTGGAATTACAGATTTGTGCCCCTATGCCTATAGCATGCCTAGAGTTTAAAAAACTTCCCATCATGCTTTTGAGAGTATTTATGTTTTATATATATCACAGCTTTGAATTCATTTGTTAAAAAAAATTTCTTTGTACTCAGAAATTATTTGGGATAATTCCTTTCATCAAGGAATAATCATTTGGATTATTTCCAGCTTTTGAGAGTATTTATGTTTTTTATATATATATTACATATATATTTACATATATATGTAATATATATATATAAAACAGCTTTGAATTCATTTTTTTAAAAAAATTTCTTAGTAGTCAGAAATTATTTGGGATAATATAATTCCTTTCATCAAGGAATAATCATTTGGATTATTGCTCTTCTGTATAAGCTGCTTCAAATACTAGGTGTATTTATTTCTCTTGGGTCAGTATTTAGAAGTGGGATTGCCAAATCTTGTGTGTGTTCAACTTTATGAGATATTGGTAGATTGCATTCTAGTATCACTCTAGCATTTTGTATGTCTACAAGCAATGTTCAGTTTCTCTAGTGAGTAATGATGTTTATCGTCTTTTGGTATACTTACTTGTCATTTCTATATGCAGCAGAGTCTTGAAATCTTTTGCTCATGTTTAATAGTGTTTTGGTTTATTGAATTGTAAGTTTTTTAAACTCATTTTTTATTTTAAAGGGAATAAAATGACAATAAAATGAAACAAAACAATGATAAGACAGTAGGAAATCCACAATAGTTACTATATTGCATATCGTTTTTTTCTGAATAGTTGCTACTTATTTTAGGTTTGCAAAGTCAGTCAAACAATACAAGCGTTAGGTTGTTTCTTTACTTCAGTTGTTATCATCTCAGCCTGTGTTCTTCTGAATCAGCTGGTTCTTATGGTCTTGAGTTCTTCTTGGGACTGGTTCATGGGGGGTGCTGCATACTTACCTTCCTGGTTCTTCCCGACTGGCAGGGCCGCTGCTGGTGCATGGCAGGATGGGGAACTGCATAGCTTCCTTCCTGTTTGAGCTGTAAGAGTTTTGAAGAGGTGATGCTTAATCTTGATTGTTAACTTGATTGCCTTAAGGGCTGCCTAGGCAATGAGTGAAGTACGTTCTGTTATCTGGGTATGTCATGAGGCTGTGACTGGGGAATATGTCTGGTTGCTAGCACATTCCCCTATTCTATGCTTCTTGTTTGCCACGAGGTAGGAACATTTCCTGTGCCACATTTATCTGCCATGTTGTTTTCTGTCTTGGAGCTAGCTGACCATGGACTGAAAACCTCTGAAGCCTTGAGCCAAAGATAAGTGTTTTCTCCTTTAAGTTGTATATGTGAGGCATTTCTTCCCATAGTTAAAAGCTGACCAGTAAAGTATAAATTCTAGAGGCATGTTCTTTGTCAAATATATGTAAAATATTTACAAATATTTGGACCTTCCTATGGCCACCTTTAAGAGAGCTTTGAAGAGCAAATGTTTTTAATTTTGATGAGGTTCTAAGGTTTTTATTTTCTTTTGTAGTTTGTGTTTTTATTTTCACTCAGTTCCACATATTCCTTTTTTTTTTTTTTTTGGTACTGGGGATTGAACTCATGATCTCACACTCACCATGCAGGCGCTTATGCCGCTGAGCTAAATCCCTGGCCCAAGTTCCACACATTTTTTTTGGTTTCCTTGTGATTATTGTCTTGAACCATGATTTATGTAGGAGGACATTATTTTGTTACCAGTTTTTTGTGAGAGATTTTCCTGGTATATTCCTCTTATTAATTTCTAAATGCAATTCTGTTGCTGTACATCTTCTCCAGGCATTTGGTGGGGTCTGTGTTCTGGGATATGACCATTCTAGTAGCTGTATAGTGGTATCCCACTATTCTAATTTGCAGTGTCATAGCATATTATGTGGAACATTTTTTGTTACCAAGTGGGATCTGAGGAGGTCCCCAGGAAATGGGAATTTTAGCTCACTCACTGAGTAGGTTCTTGACTCACATCATGAGAAAAACATTTTAGACTGAGTCAGTGTGAGGCCTAGGCAGATTTATTAGGCCGAGTTATAAAGTAAGAGGAAATGAAAACCACACCAGCTTGAGTAGCTGGAGGGGGCACACTTTGGTTCAGATGGGCCTATTCAAAAAAGAACCAGGCCAGGTTATATACTTTTGTTTGGGTGAGTGAGAGGTAGCTGGATCATTAAGTCAGTTCAGCTTTTGGAAAGTGGCTCTGAATGAAGTCCTTTTGGTGCAGGGGGCACTTGGTCTTCATGTGCTGTTGTTTCTGCTTCGGGTAGTCTCAGTCTTGTGAGGCTCTGCTGGATCCAAAATGACCAGTTTAGGGCAGTGGAAACTTCTGGGCATAGCTGAAAGTCCCTGTAAATCTCTTATCTCAGTGGCCATAGTCATGAATGGGAATGAGACAGGTTACATAAATTCAGGGTTAATCAACTTTGTTTTGCCACCTTTTAGATGGACCTTCTCTAAATGACTAACATGCCTCTGCAGAGCCAAGAATGTATTTGACTTAAAGTTTTATGAATCACTGTTGTTTAACAAAAATGGCTTTTCAGTTCCCCCTGCTGCTTCAGAACAAAATATAAATCACATTTTTAATGAGCAACAGATTAAGGGCCTAGGAATTGGTCATCTGTCCTTATGGTGGTTTCTGAGAGTCATTTTCATGTGCTTATATGATACTTATTCTTTGGGGAGGTTACTGTTGGTGTTTTTTTTTTTAATGCCCATTTTAAAATTGTGTGGTTTTCTTATTGTTGAGTTTTGCAGTTGTTTCTTGGGCTGAGGGTATGGCTTGGGGTAGAGCATATGCTTAACGTGCAGAAGACCCCCCAGTTCAGTCTCCAGCACCAATCCAAACAACAGCAACAAAGTTCTCCGTATATTTTGAATTGTAGTCTAACATTTTTCAGCTAATGTCTTTTTTTTAACTATGTAGCTTGTCTTCTTATGCTTTTTATTGTTTCTTTTACAGAGCAGATTTGAAATTTTCCCTTCTTCTGTATATAGTTTAGCTCTTTGGATGTTTTATAATTCACTGGATGGTCTGTTCATTTATAGTCTTTTTTCCTCTTTGTGCTTTTATTTACTTGTATTGCTATTTTAACATTCTCTAATATTTTCTTGACATGTCTAATGTTTTTAATCTATTTGGTGTGCATGTGTGTGTGTTTGTGTATGGTGTACTGAGGATTGAATACAGGACCTTACACATGCTAGACAGACTCTGCAGCACTAGACTGCATCTCTACTCACCGCCCCTTTTTTTATTTTGAAACAAGGTCTTGCTGAGTGGCCCACACTGGTCTTGAATTTGCGATCCTCATGCCTCAGCCTCACAAGTAGCTGATACTACATGTGTGCCCCACTGTACTAGGCTATTTTTCATCTCAGTATGTTCTTCATTTATTATTTGTGTATGTAGATAAATAGTACTATCTTTCTATGGGCGTGTAACATAAACAAACTTCCTGTTACTTTGTGAATGAAGGGACTCCATCATAATAATTTTAATGTTGCTATCTATTTTGATTCCTACGATTGATTTTTATCTTTATTATGAGTCCCATTTCCCTGCTTTGTGTATCTTGAATTTTTTTTTTTTGTCTTTTTTTTGAGACAGGGTCTCTCTATGTAGTTCAGGCTGGCTTTGAGCTCACTTTCTAGCCCAGGCTGGTCTCGAACTTGCAACAATCCTCCTGCCTCAGCCTCCGAGTGCTGGGATTACAGGAGTGAGCCATCATGCCCGGTTTACTTTGGATTTTTTTTTTGGGGGGGGGTACCTTGCATGTGTTATTTTAATGCCAGTTATTGTGTATGTTATGGTGCTCTGTACTGTTAATTTGTTTTCTTTTGATTTTTTTTGGGGGGGGTACGGGGAACCAAACTCATAATTTTGCACTTGCCAGGCAGGCACTTATGTTGGTTATCCTAGTCCTCCTTTGAATATTTTTAAAGCCAGGTGTGGTGGTCTATATCTATAATTGCAGTAGTCTGATAGGATGAGGCAGGAGAATCACAAGTTAGGGCCCAGCCTGGGTAATTTAGTGACTTAAGGAAACCTTTCCTCAAAATAAAAAGTATAAAAGGGCTGGATATGTAATTTAATGTAAAGGTGCTGTGTTCAACCCAGTACTTTAAAAAAAAAAAAAGAAAAACATTTGGACTTTATCTTGAAATAGTTAAATTTCTGGGCAATAATTTGATTCTTTTTAGCACCTTTATTTTCTTTTACTCTTCTTCTTATTTATTTATTTATTTTTTTGGTGGTACTGGGAATCGAATTCAGGATTTTGCATTTGCCAGGCAGGTGCTGTGCTGCTGAGCCATATCCCCAGCCCCTTCTTTTACTCTTTGTTAGGTATGTCTTGAATAGTTGTTTTTGTAGAGCATAGATCACTAGAAAAAAGGGTCGGATAACAAATATTTAAGATTTTGGGTTATATTTGTAAGCACTATTCATGTCTGTCATTGTTGGGTAAAAGTAACCATTGACAGTACTTAAGTGAATGGTAGCCACTTGCTTTCCTGGGTTCAGCAATCACTATTGTGGGTTGTCTTTTGTTGTATGCCTGAAAACTACTTTTTCAGACCTTTTATCTATTTCATAAATTTTTCTGGCAGAAAGGCAAATCTGCTCCTTGTTACACCATTATGACTGGATGCAGATGTTGAAATTTTTGATTTATTCATGTTTTTGGATTATTTGTCTTGAGATTGATTAGGACGACAGCTAGTAGGTACACAGTGAAAGCTCTGTAAGTTTTAGTAAGTTAAATAAATTTGAAATTCGGTTTTATTTGTTGTATACCTTAAAGATTTAATATATCTTTAGAGAAGTTAAATGTCAGACCCTGGTATTATAAATTTGATAGCAGTAACTCACATATGCATTATTTATTTGTTTAATTTTGTGGTTTTGTGAATGGAACTTAGGGGTTTCTAGGCAAGTGCTCTATCAGTGAACTAAATCCTCAGGCTAGTTTTTTAGTTATAAGAGTTCTGTGTGTGTGTGTGTGTGTGTGTGTATGTGCATGTTTTTTATGACCAGAATGACTGCATAAATGGAGTTAATATCTGCTCTTGGTGTTTTTCGTCAGTTTTGAGAATACCTTGTAGTATGATTTCAGATTAGTCATTAATGTATTTTACCTAGTATTACACTTTCTCAAATCTAAATAATGTCTTTAACCTACCTTATGTAAGTGTCATGAGGACCAATGAAGTAAACTACTACGTCATCATTAATATTATCTTGAAATTTTCACTCAAAAAACTGATAGTAAGTGTCAAGAAGGGAGCCCCCCGACTTCCACACCATCTGACAGGAGGGAGGAAGCGGCTGCATTACTCATGGCGTCTCTCACATCACTGCTTTGCTCCTCCCACTCTGCTCAAGAAAGCATTGCCATCACGGTTATGAGACCACAGCCACTAGCTTTCTTCAGTTCTTTATCCTCACTTACCTGAATCATCATGAGGAGCCAAAACTCCACAGGCCATCTCTTACCCTCATCTTCTTCCACAGGGTGGTCATTTTTAAACCTTTTCTCTCTCTCTGTCTCTCTTTTTTTTTTTTTGCGGTACGAGGGATTGAACTCATGACCTCGCACTTGCCAGGCAGGTGCTTATGCCACTGAGCTAAATCCCCTGCCCTTTAAACCTTTTTTCTCTATTAATCTGTCCCATCCTCTCTACCCTCTATTCTAAATCCTGAACCCTTTCCCTTGTGACCCCTTGCAAGACACTGTCACCTGGGAAATCCCCCAGTATCTGCAATCTCTTTTGGAATATTTTTCTTTCCTTTCATTTGAAGTAGTTCTAGTTATTTCAGCTTTTGAAGATTACATGTTTATGCAATGGCTTTCATATATATTCATGTCTTTGGTGAGATTTCATTTGTTTGTCAACAATTAATGAGCTCAGAGAGTTTTTAAAAAAACATAAATACAAGTAATCTCTTGAATATATTATTTCCAAATATTTCTATTCTGGGGGCTGAGGGATAAAGCTCAGTGGTAGAGGGTGTGCTTAGCATACTCAAAGCCCTGGTTTCAACCCCAGAACTGTGCACACACGTGTATGTATGTACACCAGAACTGTGCACACACACAAGAAAAAAAGAAAAAAAAATTTCTGTGTCTTCTTCTTTCATCTTTTGTCTTCCTGAAGTTCAGTTTATCATTTTTGCTTTTATCAATTGCGCCTTTGGTACTATATCTTAGAATTCAGCGAGGTTACAACCCAGTGCTTTTATGTTTCTTGCATTGAGCTTCTAATTTTTTCCACATATCTCTTCCTTTGCTTCTCACATTCATTTCACTCCACTGAACAGATTATGCTTCTAGTTAATTTGGTAGAAAACTATTAGAATGAGTGTTGTTTTATGGAATTCATTCATATGCTTGTTTCTTTGTGTGGTGGAGCAAAATTTTTTGGGTTTTTTGGGTACCAAGAATCAAACTCAGGACCTTGCACTTGCTGGGCAGGTGCTTTGTCACTAATCTATATCTCCAGCCCCCCAAAATTTTAGTAAAGTTGCCTTCCATAATAATATTTATTTTGAAATGTAAGTAGGAACAAGGTTGTTTCCTCAGGAATAATTCATCATAAAATGGTAGACACATTTACGTACATTGATACTTTCTTTTTTGTTGTTGCTTTTTGAGACAGGTTCTTGCTCTGAAGTTAAAGCTGGCCTTGAACTCACTATATAGCTTAGGCTAGCAATGAACTTACAGTGATCCTCTGCCTCAGTCTCCTAAGTGCTGGGGTTATAGATGTGCACCACCATGCCCAGAAAACAGTGATACTTTCTTACTATTTGTTAGATGTTCTTATGCTTGGGAAATTGCTGCTTACTTAGTAAGATTTATTTCCCTATGTTCTGTAAATCTTTAAAGGACCTAGACAGATTCCCAAAATTTAGTAATACGTTGCATAAATGGTTTTACATTTCTTTATAAGAGGATATAATTAAAGAAGACCAGTCAGTGCCTTTCTTTTGGCTAGAGTTGCGTGGCTTATGCACATGTGTTTGGTATGTGTTCTAAGTAGCATATACAGTTGTGTGGGAAGATAAAGGCATGGGTTACATACATATTAATATTATGAAATTTATTTTTCCTGATAAAAAGTTTTTTAGGCAGATATTGAAGAAAAATAAAATTTTTGTAATATATTTTAAAACACAATTTTAGTGTTCTTAGTGCAGCCTTTTTTTGTTGTTTAAAAAAAGTACTGAGCAGAGACAATGAAAGATGAAAAGAAATCACTGTCCTCCAAATACACTTTTCTGAGCTGTGTACAGAAAGAACCTACTGTGTGCCAGTTTATACCTTCAGACTGCACCAGGTAAGTTAGTGACTACTGAAAGTACCAGCAGGTCCGGACTCTCTGAAGAACGTGTGATGGAACCCTCTTATTTGTGATCGTCTTCCTTGTTTCTCTTGCTTTTTTCCAACCTTGGTGACCCCCCTTCCCCGCCCTGGCCCCTAGTCAGGCTTTCCTTCAGCTCAGTGTGCCGTGGTCCTTTCTGGTTTTTCCCCTCAGCTAGCAACATCCACTTCCTGAGTCTGCATGGCCTCAGCAGCATTCTTCCCAGATTGTTAGTGCCATCAACAGTGCATAGTTGGGGGTGTTCTCCTTTGATTATGGGGCCATGCACAGAATAGAGCAAGAAAAAGTCCAAGGGACACTTTTAGGGGCTTTGGGATTCCTGAAATGCTTTTTTTTTTCCCTGCTTAGAGGCATAGGCCTTTTTTTGGGGGCAGTCCTAGTTTACCTTTGCCATGTCCTCAGATTTTTATTTCTCATTAGCAGGTATGATCTTGTACATGTTTTGAACTGGTCTGAGAACCTGGCTGGATTGTTCTGGTATGTCTCATGCTCCTGTCAGCCCATTTGCACAAAGCCTACAAAGGATGACATTTTGTCCTTAAGCCTCTTAGTCTCTTTTCTCATGTTTAGTTCATTCCTCTGTGAGAGAGAGTCTCCTGCCGGTGCCCTTCCAGCTCTCCCCAAGTCCCTGGGCTGTTTCTCGAAGCTCAGTACACTGCAGTGGGCAGGCCAGCAGGAGCCAGATGCAGCCTCCTCACTCTGTTCTCTGAGCACCTTGATTATGACCCTGAGATTACACCCAGTCTGAGCTTTTCTACTAGAAAGGCATGATTCTGTTTGAAAAATATTCTTGTTAATGATTATATGTTGCAGAATGAGAGATTAGACAAGGCTCTGATATGGTTATCGGTGCATGGCATATGTTTCAGTATTTTCAGAAAAACGTCTGTGTGATTGGGAGCGTAGCTCAATGGTACAGCATGCGCTAAGCATGTGTGAGGCCCTGGATTCAGTCCCAAGCTCCCAAATAAATAAATGAATACATAAAACAAAAATTCCAATAAAAACAATAAAATTTCAAATGTTTGAAATTTTGTCATGTCAGTACTTTGGGTGACTTTTTTCTTTTAAATTGGGGAGTGAGCCCAAGGCCTCTTCACTGAGCTACACTGCCAGCACTTTTTGAGATACGCCAAGTTGTCCGGGCTATGCTTGAACTTGTTACCCACCTGCCTCAGCTTCCTGGAGTGCTTGGATGACCAGTATGCACCACCATGCTTGGCTTTTAGGTAACTTTTTATACATAGAGGTTTGTTGGTATAGAAAATAGACCTTCTAATGTAAAATTTTAATTTGTTTTTGATGCTGGGGAATCAAGCCCTGAGCCTTGCATGTGTTAGACAAATACTCTACCACTGAGCTATGCCCCCAGCCCAGTTTATTTTTCCTTGTTTTCTTTTCCGTTTTTCCTCTCCTCTCCTCCCCTTCTCCTTCTTCTTTTGCTGTTACTAGAGATTGAACCTGAGGAGTGTGAAGCTACATCCCCCAGCCCTTTGCCTTGAGTTTGTATTCCTCCTGCCTCAGTTTCTTAGTACCCGAGGTTATAGGAGTATGCCACTATGCCTGGATTGCTAACTTTTCAAAATATCAAACCTCTATAAAGATAGAAAGAATAGGTTTAAAAACAAAACAAAACGAAACAGCCCCATAAAAAACCCCACTTGTATATTCCCCATCTAGATTACTTTTTTGTTATCTTTCATATTAAAAATAAGAAAAACTTAGTTGGCTTGGTGATGCTTCCCTGTAATTCCAGCACTCTGGGAAGCTGGGGGAGGAAGAGTACATATTTGAGCCCAGCATAGTGAGCAGCTTAGTGACTTAGCAAGACACACCCACTCTCCACTATAAAAGAAAAAAAAAAAAGATGGGGATGTAGCTCAGTGTCAAGGCTTTGGGTTTATTTTGCAAGACTGGGGAAAAACCTTTTTGTCTTATCACTGTTTATTGTCATATGCAATAAATCTTTTACACTGAGCATATTTTTGTTTTCCCAGTACTGGTGGTTGAGCTACATCCCAGCCCTTGAAACAGAGTCTAAAAATAAGTAGGAGTCGAACTTGTGATCCTCTTACCTTACCCTCCCACATATTTCTTACTAGTTTAAAATTTTTAGTGTAACTTTAATTTATAGTATGTGAATATAAAGTTTTATGTATCACAGTGATTTTTTTTTTTTTTTTTGAGACATGGTCTCACTACAGAGTTCAGACTGGCCTTGAGCTCACTATGTAACCCAGGCTGGCCTCAAACTCACAGTGATCCTCTTGCCTCTGCCTCCAGTGCTGGGGTTACAGGCATGTGCTACCATGCCTGGCATATAGTTTTAGTTTTGACAAATGCATATGCCTTTGTAATTCATATCTGTCTCCCAAAGGTAGCATATCAACTACTCCAGGAAGCTCTGTAATATTCTTTTTTATCCACCCTTATCTCTTGAACTGGATTTTCTCTAATTTTGATGTTGTTACATCCATCACTATACTTTTCCTTTTTATTGCTGAGTAATATTTTTTTTTATTTTATGAAAAAATAAATTTTCATAAATAAGAGAATAATGATAATTAGTATACTGTGTATCATTATCTTCAAATTACTCAGTAAAAGACAAATCTAAAAGATTCTTACATAAAAGAAACAAATAGATAAAACATAAATTTTCTTTTCAAGAAAATAAGATAAACTATTAGTTTAAGTGAGACAAATAAGCATATATTGGAATATTTTTAAAACAGTGAAAGATGTAATTTGGGGGAGTATTCAGATTTCTTCCTATTCTATTTTGTTGAGTAGTATTCCATTGAATATTACAGTTATAATTTGATGAAATAGGTTTGAGCATGTTTTTGAGGTATTATGAATAAATCTTTTATGAACCTTCTCACCCAATTCTTTGTGTCAAGGAGTTAAAATTTGAGGTTACTGAGCGTACAAGTAGATCAAAGTTTCATGTATGTAATATGGAGTTTGCATAAGTGCTATGAAGAGATAATTCAGGGAGATAGAGTGGGATAGATGCAGAAGAGCCTTTCTAGTTAAGAGATATTTTACTCTTAACTAGATCCATAGGAGATGAGCGCTGCAGAATACGGAGTGCAGTGTGGCTGGAGCAGGAGCAAGCTTGGTGGCTCCAGCCTGGGTGCAGTGTAGAGAGATGTCAGAGACATATGGGGACCAGGATAAAAAGAGCAAGGCAGGTGCCTGCAGTGTGAGCAGCATTATTTTGTTTAACTATAAAAGCAGGTGAATGAGTGGTTTTGCCATATAGGGGTTGCAAGAAATAATGATAACTGCATGGTTTCCGTTCTGCCCTGTTTGAGCACCATGTTCCTTTGCATGTGTTATCTTTACTTATCACAATAATTTTGCAATATATTCATGCCTGTTTGATAGAGGAGTAAAAGTGAGAAGTTGAGCACATTATCTTTCATTAACAATTTTGTTTAAATTTATTTTCTGACAGTAACATTTCCAATGAGCATTGATAACAGGAAAGAATTATGGGCTGGCTTTACGGTAAAGACATGGCATTTAGCACTTCAAGAATTTGGGCAAGTTATTAAACTTCTTAGGATCAGATTATTCCTCTGAAGCTGGAATGGAAGATTGTATGATTGTATGATCAAGACCTGTTGATCTATCTGTGACAGTATCCCCAATCATCAAATAGACTACAGATACCAGATACCTTATGCACAGTAATGTTAAAAAAAAAACAAATCCTAATGTGTTGGTCTTGGGTATAATGCAGTGGTAGACAGCTTGGGCTAGCAGGCTGGAGACATTGGATTTGATCCCCAACACCAACACGAAGAAGCCTTTTATCTACTTTAGTAAAGTATTTGAAGTGACTGTACCGGCCAAAATGTGTACATAGAGCCAGGTGTGATGGTACATATCTGTAGTCACAGCACTTGGGAGGCTGAGGCAGGAGGATCATTGCAGTTTCAGTCCATTCTGAGCTACATAGTAAGTTCAGGCCAGCCTAAATTTGACATATCAGAAAAAAAGACAAGAATGCGTACATAAATTTTGGGGATTTGAGGCAAATGGCAAAGATTATTTTGCAATTATATTTAGGTTAAACAGTTTAGCATAGTAAGGTTTATGTTCTGTTTTTATTTTTTTAGTGATTGGTTCATGATCCCTGCAGCCTCTGAATTTGGGGTTTACAATCAAGGCCTGTGCATGCTAGACAGGCTGTGTAGCACTGAGCAATGTGTCAGCTCATTTTATCTTATTTTGAGGTAAGTCTTGCTAAATTGCCCAGGCTGGTCATGAATTTATAATCCTCCTGCCTCAGCCTCCTGAGTGGCTGAGATTATAGGCATATACTAGTTTTTTCCTGGTTAGGTAAGAAATAGACAACTGAATTATTCATACTGAAGATTATGTATAGAAATCTGGTTAGAAAATAAAATTGTATAGCTTGCCAACAACCTGAAAATGTATGTGCTAATTTTATTGATGATGGAGTCAAACACTGGGGATAAACTTTAGAACTGCAAATTTGACTACATCTTGAAAATGCACGCTGAGAGACTGTAAGCCGGACTCCCTAAGGACAAATGGATAGTATTAAATCTATTCTGGGAGTAGTAATTTCAGGATAATAAAAATGAAATATGAGACTTTGGAACTGTTTGAATATTTTAAAAAATTTTGTTGTTTAGTGAAATCCTCTGGAAAAGATTTTCTCATATCATTTATTGATATGAATGTATTTTGTGTAAAGTCTTTATAGTCAAGACATCATCCTCAACATCAAAAGAGTAGAATTGGAATATTTCATTATCAGTTGGATTTTCATTTGACTCTAGACCTGCCTTTGGACCCAGGTAGAAGCTGTTTCTATTTGATGTCTTGAAATCTTTAAGGCTGATTTATGAGCTAAAACTCTTTGGTTTAAATGAGTTTACAATGGTGTATGTGGTGAGGGATATTATTTAACATTTTCTGACAAGCAAACTGTTTTGAATTTTGTTGAGTGGGGCAGGAGTTGGTGACTTCATGGGCAAGCCCATTTTCATTACTTTAATTGTGTGATTTATTAGGATTTTAAGCTTTTTATAAATGTTTTAGTGTTATAGGACAGAATTAAAAGGATTTAGAATAAAAGGAGTTTAACAAAAGGACTTTGCAACAGGATTGCAATAGTTTTTATATTTGATGGATTTGGCTAGCCGCTTTTCATTTCAATCATGGTGCATTCTGTTAAATGCTGTAGAACAGGTGTGTATAACGTCATTCTCTCTATTGTACATGCAAATAAACACAGAATTTTATATATAAAAAGTTAATCCGCTGCAATTTGGAGGATTACATTATGGGAGGGTGATGCCTCCATTAGGCATCATGAAGAATACATGCTACTATTTATACTACATGCAAAAAGACAATAGCTACAATGTTTATGAGATTGTAGATTTTTTAATACTAACACATTAAGAATTGCATTTATTTAGGCTACACTAACATTATTTAAGTGACAGCTAAAATTCTGTTACATTGCAACTCTGAAATTACAGTATTTTTCATTGTGAGGGCATGCCTCTTCTACATGTGGAGGTTTTATAATATTTGATTACTATAGACTCTAGTCTTTTAGACTTGCATGAATTTTGTAGTAGGCACTTTAGGAGTAATATTGTTCTTAAGTTAGGGGTTCTGTCTTGCTTTTTATGACTTTTGCTTCTTTGATACTGGTGAACAATAAAAATCTTTGGTAAGTGTGCCATGGCTAAAATACAGGACAGAGTCTGCTGCACTGATAAACCCAAAGAGGTTGGTGGAAACTAATTGAGTTCTTCAGTTCAGATTTTTACAAGAGCAAAGTAAATCATTCTTGTCTATATTTGCATTTTCAAAATTTGATGTTTCATTTATCAAAATATGAGTTAGGTGTTTGCAACATAGGTGCAAATCCAAAGACCTTGGAAAGAGCAGCAAGTAGAAAGAAAATGGGTATTGGTAGAAGTGAAAGTAAAATATGTAGGAGTGAATAATTGGCATTGTGTAGATGAAGTTTGGTTATAATTAATCTGGAACATATTGTGGGTTTTGGACTTGTTAATTTTTAACTTGTGCTTGGATCAAGTCATATTGGTAATTATAAAATCAGATTCATCACAATGATAGCAACACATAATCCATAATAAATTGTGTTTGAACATTCTTTTATTTTATTCAGATTTATTTTAACTAATATATAAATAGAAAAATTGATGTTTTGATACCAGATGTGAACACAACAATCATAGATTGTGTTTTCAGTTTTGATCTTTATTCTTCTGGTGTTGATAATATAGACTAGTGTCTAAGGAATGAGAAAATTTGCTTTAATTTTTAGTCTTCATTTTAATCACAGTTAAAAAGTACATCACATCAAGTTACAATCAAAACGTGCTATTAACCTTTCTCCTTTGGATTAACCTCATTATTTTTGGAGGGATTTGTTAAGATGAATTGTTAATGTTACAGATACTTTTTACTACCCAGTTGAAGAAAGGAAATGAAGAGTCCTGAAGTCTTCAGGCTGTACTTCCTAAATCTTATCCCTTTCCTAGAATATTTAGAGATATATACATCCCTCTCTTGAAGTTAGTGTTTGTCTTTGTTGCATTTTTTTGTTCTATTTTATTTTTGTGAGACAGTGTCTTGCTATGTAGTGCAGGCTGGCCTTGAACTTGCTTATATAGACCAGGGTGGCCTTGAACTCACGGTGATCCTTTTGACCCAGCCTCTCGAGTCCTGGGATTAAAGGTGCTTTGTTGCATATTTATGCATTTGGTATTTTAGGCACACTAAAATATCTGTGTCCACCTATGTACACATGCACACGTGCACACACACACACACCCCCTCTATATGTGCCTTAAAATTTTTTTAGACATCGTAATAAAAAAATACAAAATGAAATTCATCTACTTTCATCCTTTTGAAGTATACCATTCATCGTGTATTGATATGTATAATTACATTGTTTTTCAACAGATCCCTGGAACACTTTTATATTGCGTAACTGAGACTCTATGCACATTCTGTCTTATGCCAATCCTGTGGAGATCATTATCCTACTTTCTTTTTCAATGATCTTAACTACTTTAGATAAATTTATGTAAGTGGAATCATACAATATTAGCTTATTTCACTTAGCATAATGTTCTTACAGTTCATCCATCTTGTTACATCTGTCAGGATTTCTGTCTCGTGTGTGTGTGTGTGTGTGTGTGTGTGTGTACGCGCGCGCGTGTGTGCATATCTACACAGGGTATTGAATCCAGAGCCTTAAGCATGCTATGAACGTTCTCTAATACTGAGCTACATACCTAGCACTTTTCATTTTATTTTGAGACAGGACTTCAGCTTCTTGGATTTTATTCCTATTTCAGTTTACCAAGTGGTTGGGATTACTAGTGTGCGTCACTACACTAGGCTCTTCCGTTTTTGTTTTTGAGATCCTACAAAGGTACAACCTCCCTTACTGCTCACATCCTGCAGTGTGCATTTGTTACAATTCATGACCTTTCCCTAACACATCATTTTCCAGTTTGTAATTTACATTTAGTCATATTTGTGAATTGTATGTTTTTTAACAAATGTTTTATGATATGTACCTAGCATTAGTGTGACAAATGGAACATTTTCACTGTCTTAAAAATCCTGGCATTTTTAATATATCCATAGTTTTATCTTTAGCACAATGTCTTACAGCCTTTCAAATGGTTTCTTTCATTGGGTACTATGCACTTAACTTTCCTCTATGTCTTTTCATTGTTTGATAGCTCATTTCTTTTTAGTGTGCAGTACTAATCTCTTCTGTGTATCGGTTTATCCATTCATACACAGGAAAACATCTTTGTTCTAGTTGAATTGTGACAGTTTTAAATAAAGCTCCTATAAATATCTGTGTGTATGGATACAAATCTTCAACTCATATGGAAAATTGCAAGAGACTGATTTCAGCATTATGGTGAGAGCATGTTTAATTTTGTAATGACCCGCCAGACTGTCTTTTATGGTGGCTGTCACCATTTTACATTTCTACCAAGGACGAGGGAGAGTTATGTCATTCTACATGTTTACCAAGTTGTCAGTGTTGTACATGCTCTGGAATTTGACCATTGTGATAGCTGTGCAGTTGTATCTCATTATTTCAATTTGCAGTTTCATAATGACATGTGATGTGAACATCTTTTTGTATGCCAATTTGTCATGCATATGTATTCTTTAGTTAGATGACTGTTTCGGTATTTATTTATTTATTTATTTTTTGAACTGTTTAGGCATTTTGCCCATTTTTAGATTAGTTTGTTTTCTTTTTGTTGATTTTTATGAGTTCTTTGTCTGTTTTGGCTAATGATCTTTTTGTGACATTTTCCTCCCAGACTTTGACTTGTTTTCTCATTTTTTTGACATTGTATTTTTAAAAATACTGAAACATAAATTATTTAATATTACACAAAGACATTTTAAAATCAATCCTAGAAGGGGGTTATCCCATCTTCCATTTAAAAAAATTATTCTAAAATAATTTTAAGCCAGGTGTAGTGGAGCATGCCTGTAATCCCAGCATTCTGAGAGTTAGAGGTAGGAGGACCCCAAGTTCCAGCCCACCCTGGGCAGTTTAGTGACTTAGTAAGCTGGCTCCAAGCAAAATAACACTAAACAAAAAGTTAAAAAAGGGATTGGGACGCAGCTCTGAGTGAAGGCTCTGATTTCAGTTCCCAGTACCATCCCCCATTCCACTTAATTTTCAGGGACAATGCCTAGGAATGTGATGGTTGGGATAATTAGTTTAGTTTTTTTTTTTTTTAAATTTAATAAGCTCCTAAGCTCTTCCAAAAGGACTGTCCTACTTTAGATTTCCACCAGCAGTGTATGAGAGATCTAGTTTCTGTCCATCCTTGTCAGTGTTGTTACTGTTACTGTTGAGTATTATTTGAGCTATGATCCTGCCCAGGCTGATCGCCAGCTCACAATCTTCTTGCCTCAGCCTCCTGTCTAGTTGCTGTTACACATATGCAGTGTGATGGCTGGATTATTTTTCAACTATTATTTTTCACATAGGGCTTCATTGTGTTTCTTAGACTGGAATTGAACTCCCGTGCTCTAGTAGCAGCCACCTGTCCCCAGCAGGGGCTGCAGGAACACAGCGCCACAGCTTGTGTCCTTGCCAGCGTTTGTTGTTGTCATGACCTTTTTTCTGCTTTTCTGATAGGTATACCACAATATTTTATTAGACTTTTTCTTTTTGGTATTGGGGATTAATGCTAGGGACATGAAACTACATTCTGAGCCCTTATTATTACTACCCTATTTTGAGATGTTGGTCTCCCTATGTAGCCCAGGCTGGCCTTAAACTCAGAGTGATCCTCCTGCCTCAGCCTCCCAAGTTCTGGGATTATAGGCATATACCACCACACCTGGCTTCTTTATTATTTTATTTATACACAGGGATTTGGTAAGGTGCCCTTGCTGCCCTTGAATTTACTTTTTGAGACAGAATCCTGGGTCTTGCCATGTAGTTCAGGCTGGCTTTGAATTTACTATGTAGCCCAGGCTGGCTTTGAGCCTGGCAGTGGTCCTCCTGCCTCTGCCTTCCAATGCTGGGATTATAGATGTACACCACTACACATGGTCTTTTCATATGCTGTTTTCATATTTTTTAAAAAGTGAAAAAAAAAGTGAAATATCTCATGTCTTTTGCCCATTTCTTGCTGAATTATTTTTTTTACTGCTGTTTTGATTTTATTTTATATCTGAGTACTTTGTCAGATACATTATTTCAAAAGTATTTTTTTAAAAATACGGGTATTGTTTGTGTTTTCATTGACTTAACAGTATCTTTCACAGAGCAAACTTCTTAGTTTTTTTTTTTTTGGTGTCATTTTCCGTGCTGTAGATCAAATCCAAGGCCTCTTGTATACTAGGCAAGCCTTCTTCCAATATTTGCAGCCTAAGCAATTTCTTTTTCTTTTCCCCCTGTCTTTCTGAGACAGGATTTTGCATTGTAGTCCCAGCTGACCTTGAACTCACTTTGTAGCCCAGGCTGGCCTTGAACTCTCAGTGATCCTCCGGCCTCAGCCTCCTCATTGCTGGGATTACAGACATATGCCACCATGCTTGGTCCAACAATTATTTTTAATTTTACTTAAGTTCAGCTTTTGAAATATTTTTTCTCTTTAAAGATCATACTTTTTGGTACAATTTCGGTGCTTCATTTGTAAACTTTATATCATACAAGTTTTCCCTATTTTCCCCCCAAAGTAGCGTAGTTTTACAGACGTTTATTTCTGTGGTGAATTTTGGATTAAGTTCAGTTAAATGTAAAGTTTATATTGAAGTTATGTTTTTCTTTAGGGTTTCCAGTGGTTTAGCATGCTGTTGATTTTTATTTTTCTATTCTGTTGCTTTTATAATTTTGTCCTACACGTTTTCTGTTCTCTTACTCTGTTTCTCTGCTAGTACCATGCAGTCTTTTGTTGTTTTTGCGATAGGGTCTTGCTATATAGTTCAGGCTGGCATTGAACTCTTGGTGATCCTCCTGCCTCAGCCTCCCAAGTGCTGGAATTATAAGCATGTGCCTTTGTGCCCTACACTCAATCTTGACTACTGTAGCTGTAAAGTAAGCCCTGAATTATGTTAGAGTGATTGTTCGTTCCCATTTGCTTTTCTTTTTCTTTCTTTCTTTCTCTTTTTTTTTTAAATCGTCTTAGCTGGGCCGGGGGTTTAGCTTAGCAGCATAAGTGCCTGCTTGGCAAATGCGAGGTCATGAGCTCAATCCCTGGCACACACACACAAAAAAATCATCTTAGCTATTCTAGCTCCATTAAATTTTTCTGTTTTATATTTTCATAGTGGGGTTCGAATCCAGTGCCTTAGCTTCATATGTATTTCAGGATAATTATGTCCATGTTTATGGAAAATTTTGGTGGGATATTGGTAGGAATTATATTCAATGTTACAGTGTTGTCCTTTTTGTTCTGTGAAGGATGGTCCCATGCCCCTCTGTTCTCCATGAATATTAAAATCCAGGAATACTCAAGTTACTCTTATAAAACAGCATAATATTTGCATTTGCCTTGTACTCTATACTTTTGTTTTCAGTACTTAGGATTGAACTCAGGGCCTTGAGCATGCTAGGCAAGCACTCTACTACTGAGCTACATCCCCAGCCCTTTCCTATTACCTTTAAAAAATATATTCAATCTTGGTCAAATTGATGGTTGTAGAACCTGTGTATACCAGAGACTGCCTATATCACTGCTATATCATCGTCAGTTTAGATGTCTTTTATTTCTTTCACCAGTATTTTATGTTTTTCTTTATGTAAGTCCTAAACATGCTTTGTTAGATTTACTGTTGAGTTTTCAACTTTCTTTTGGGCAGAGAGAAATGTTATTTTAAACATCTATTTTTGTGTGTTCAGAGCTAATCCATAATTGGTCTTTATAATGTTAGGTATCAGTTTTTATGATGTTATATCATTTTATACTTAGAGCAATTCTTTGAATTCTTGATCCTATAGAGACCTGCTTTTCCTCTGAGGCTTGCTAAAGCCTCTTTATTTCTACTGCCTGAAGTTATGTTCTTTGATTTAGGTCTGTTTAATACATTGTGCTGGAATCTGAAAGTGCTCTTGACTGCATACTTTTTTGTTTGGAGGAAATTGTAAAGATTATTTCTTGGATGATATTCTTGTCACCATTTTCTTTGTGTCTGTTTTGGGAACTCCTGTTATGTTGGGTTTTTGAGGCTGTTCTTTAATCTTGCAAGATTTCTTGCTTATATTTTCTAATGTTCTTTTCCTTTCTTTTGTACTTTTGCTCTTCTGTTTGGGAAGTTTTCCTTATTTTGCCTCTGGTACTTTTGTTCAATTTTTAAACAATGTCTATTTAAAAATTTCATTTTATTGCTTACTCATTTTAATAATCATTTTTCATTACATTCTTATGTTGTTCCATTCCTATAATATTGTCTCATCATGAAAATATTTTCCCTTTTCTTCTTCTTAGATCATTACTTCCCTAGATGACTGTTAATCTTTGGCTGTTTGCATAGGATTGTCAGTTGAAAATAAAAGCTATTTGAAAATAAGCTTTGAAAGAGAGCTGAAGGACGTGTTTGTCGCGTTTTAGTGGATTGTGGGATGCTTTGGTTATGCTGTTTTTGGAGTCCTCCACGTGGTAGTGTATTTTAATCTCACCTCGTGGACCTGTTCAGTTCCCCCAGAAAAGACTTCTGGGGTCTTGCTTAAAGGATAAAGTTCTGATGCAGGTGTTGTGGAAGCACAGTGGGAAAGAGACATAGAGGAGAGGGAAGGGCTGCTTCAATATTAAGTATTAATGTTGTCATTTAATCCTCTTGATTTCTTTGTTTTCTATTCACCTGCACTCAGTGTTCTTCTGTCTTACTCTCTCAAGAGACAAGCCTTTCAGTCTTCTGCTGGGAATGGGGAAAGTGAGTTGTCTAACAGTGTAAAGATCTTATGATCTAAGTGTTTTTCAAATAGCCTGTAACAACCTGTCCTCTTTATTTTAGCTTCATCCCCTTTCACATCCAATCCCAAGTGAACCTGAGACTATCACTTACTGTACCTGTTAAAGGTTCTGTGGTACAAAGTAGCTTGAATATCAGGGCTTTTTCCCTTCCACCACTGCCTCAAACTTTTACTTAGGGCTGCTATACTAGTCATCACTTGTCTGTTTCCAAAATTGCATGCATTTTAAGTCCTGTTTAATGAAATGTAAGTTTCCTAGATTATTTAGAAGGGATAAAATGAGACAAATGTCTCCAGCCTGCTAGTTTAAATCTGAATTGGATTTGTTAATGTGTCCTTGGAGAGTTTGTGTATGTGTATGTATATTGTATATATGTAAATCATTTTTTTCTCATCTATATGAGATACTAATCTGATATTTCTATTGTTTTTCCCAGCTTATATTTTCTGTCTCATTCCATGTTTACATGGACCACTTCATTGTTTTTTGGAGTTGTGGGAGATACTGTGTTATTCATCTGAAGTTTTTCTATAAACAGTTCTGTAGAACAGTGCTCATCTGTTTCTCCCATGCTGAATACATGTGTAGGATAAAACCCTAGCAGTGATATTTTTAGATTACAGGGTATCTGAATTTATAATTTTGAGTAGCATGATATGTCAACATGTCTTGCTCATGATCAAAGAATTTTATCAAATTTTGGATTTTTAAAGAAGTTCTTAGATTAATTGAAATGTATGTCACTGTAGTTAGATTTTTAACTGGAAAAAT
This sequence comes from Hydrochoerus hydrochaeris, assembly GCA_004027455.1. Taxonomy (NCBI): domain Eukaryota; kingdom Metazoa; phylum Chordata; class Mammalia; order Rodentia; family Hydrochaeridae; genus Hydrochoerus; species Hydrochoerus hydrochaeris. The sequence continues at coordinate 23,682 of PVLA01006571.1, forward strand.
TCATTCTTATTCAGAAGTATGGATAATAGAGTGATAATGGCTCATTTTGTTTCATTAGTGCCCGTTCCCCTTTCTGAGTGGCTCATTTTGTTTCATTAGTGCCCGTTCCCCTTTCCGCAAATTGTTTTGAGCCATTTCCTGGATAATATAATGGTTTCTTGGTTAATATTTTTTATTACTAAAATATAAGATGTCTTAAAAATACAATTATAGGATGTAGCATGTCTTAGTTTCTTTTCTTTTTTTTTTTGTTGAGACTTGTCTCAACTGACTGACACTCAAAGGAGAAAAAGTTTATTTAGCTCACAGTTTGTAGAGGTTTCAGTCCATAATTGGCTGGCTCCAAGGCAGGGTGGCACATGGCAGAGGGGCAACCATTCATGGCAGGTGAAAGATAGCAAAAGCAACAAGGGACCTTCAGCATCTTTCTTCTCCTTTTATCTTCCTCAGACTACTTAGGAGGGGTAGGACTCACACCTTAATTTTAGTGCTGCTGAACCTAGCATTGCACCATGAATCAATTCTGGTGTCACATACTCCAGATCCAGCCCCTTCTGAAGAAGCCCCACCTATGCCCCCATGAGGCTTTTGGGGGCACAACCAGACACAAGCCATACCATAGAGTCTCTGGCTGGACATAAGAATTAAAATAATACAAAACAAATTAACAGGATAAAAGTATGTGTGTTGTATATAATAAAGTTTTATGTGTGTTGGAGTCCTTATAGGAAAATGAAGGCCTAAATTCTTATATACTAGGTAGAATAGTGTCTAGGAAGATAAGAACTGGTTTAAAAAAATTCGTTTGGACAGGTTTCTCCCATCTTTGACTGTCCATCTCCTATGATGAGAATGTTCCTTTTCTCCTGGTATGTGGAGGAAATCCTTCACATGGGAGTTTCCTTCAGGAGACAGATCAGTCCATGTTTTTTTCTTGCCTGCTTTTCAAGTGCTTTTAGCTTGAAAAAAAATCAATGTGTCAAGGTGTCACATTATGGAATAGCATATACTGAACTCCTTTAGTACCTTTATTAATATAGTTTTAAGGAATTTCTTATGTATGAGATTGAATTTTTTATGATTTAGGACCATTTGTGTTTTGTCACTTTATTTTTTTCTCAACGGTTTTATATTTATATTGGTTTTATATTTAGTAATATTGTTGAATTCATTTATCATCATCATCATCCTTATTATTTTGACTGGGACTTCTGGCATCAGGTTAAATGGGAGCATCAACACTAGTCTTGGAGTCGATACTGATTAGAAGGAAGATGCTTTGAATCTTTACCTGTTATTTGCTGTAGACTTTATAGTCTTGTTTTCTATTTGCTGTAGATTTTATAGTCTTGTTTTCTTATAAAGATTAGGTATAAGATTTATTAGAATGCTTTTTTGCATTCACTGAATGTCAGTATAATGAATTACATTAGTAGAGTTTTTGCTTCCCCCCAGAGCTGGGAATGGAACCTAGGGCCTTGTGTTTCCTCTGAGCTCCATCCCCAGGCTCCTTGTGAAACTGCTTCTGGTACTTGGCTAAGCCTAGTGTTGTTATGAGATTGTATTTATTCTATTACATTTCCATTTAATTTACTAATACATTGTTGTAATTTTTGTATTTATGTATATAAATGAAAATGGCTTATAATTTTCCTGTCCTGAGTTATTATTAGTTTGGGTGTCAGGATCATACAGTTTTAGGTAATTAATTAGCTGATGGAAAATATAGATAAGATAGAAAATGGGGCAGCTTATAAATTTTTTTTCCCCGCTTTGGAGGTTGAGGCAGAAGGGTCACAAGTTCCCAGAAAGCCTGGCAACTTAGCAAGTTCTTGTATCCAAATAAAATAAAAAAGGCCTAGAGATTTAGCTCAGTGAAAGAGCACTTGTCTAGCATGTACAAGGCTCTGGGATCAATCTGTAGTACTATTAAAAAAAGAGATTAAATGCTATTTCAGCATCTTTAATGTTTATAATAGATTCCTTTCATTCTTCAGTGAAGTATATATATTACATCAATTTTTTTCTGTCATCTCCATTTTAAATATTGTGTTTATGAAAAAATATATTTTTTGGCAGTGCTGAGGATTAAGCCCAGGGCCTTGCACATATTACTGATCAATACCCCAATATCCTATTGCAAATATTAGAAAAACATGAAATAATGGGAGGTATATAACAATATTTCTCAATTTAAATTCTGTTTTGTGCTTCCTAATAGGTGCTCAAAAGTGTGATAACTTTGCTGAAAAAAGACCCCTTCTTGGAATTTGTAAGAGCACTGGATCTTCAAGGTAAGGAAATTTTAAAAATTCAAAGAATTGACTATTCCAAATTTGTACTATTATTCTACAGGGGAAACTTTGATGTTCTGAGATCTTTGTAACCATAAGACAAACTTCCATAAGAGAGAAGAAAAGGAAAGTAAAATGTACTTTGAGTCTTCATCCTGCTCACTATTTCTTTTATATACTTTGCAACAGCATTTATTTAAAGACTTTCTTTTGTCTTTACTGCCCTTGAGAAAATGATTTTTAGTTTTTGTGTTTCTTTTGTTTTATTTTTTTTGAGACAGATTCTTACTATCATATGTAGTTCAGGCTGGCCTTAAACTTACTGTGTAGCCCAATCTGGTCTTGAAGTCATGGTGATCCTCCTGTCTCAGCCTCCTGAGTGCTAGAATTACAAGTTATGTGCCACCACACCTGGCTACATTCCTTCTTTACAGTTTAGAAAAATGGAGGTATTAAATACACATGACTGTGAGCTTTAGATTCAAACATAACCAGTCATGCTCTGAATTACAGGTAATCTACATTTGTAACAATGAAGGGTCTTTGGACTAGAGGACAAATAGTATTTGTCATGAAGTTCTTTGTTGTCTCTATTTTTTTCATATATTAAATAACAGTACCATTCTTCCTGGTGTCTTACAGTGAATTAGTTATCAGATTTTAGCCTCCCCACCCCTAATTTGCATTAAGAATTGTGTTAGCTGCTAGTAACAGTGTCCCCCATAAGTCATGGAATGAGAAGCATGTGGATAGGCATTTCAGGGCTAGTGAAATGTTTTGATGGATTCACCAGTTACCCAGGTTCTCTCTAGCTCAGACATCCTTTTAGTATAAGTGCTTTTCCTAATGATCACAAATGGCTACCACTTTTTCAGTTATTATGTCGCCTAGGTTTAGCTGCAAGGAAAGTTGCTATGGAAGATGATCAGAATGAATGTTAGGTTGCAGCTCATAGTGTATACTGTAGATCACTGAGCTTTGGAAAAGGCAAGCTTCCCCTACCTCCCCGTACTGATGATTGAATTCTGATAGTACTGTGCTACATCCCCTGCCCTTAAAAAATTTTTTTGGGGAATAGTCTTGCTAAATTGCCCAAGCTGGCCATGTACTTGTGATTCTCTTGCCTCAGCCTCCCTAGCAGTTGGGATTGCAGGCATGTGTTATTGTGTGTTGCTAAAAACATGTTTAGATCATGGAGAGTTTTTTTGTTTATTTTTTTGAGACAGCTTCTTGCTATGTAGTTCAGGCTGGCCTTGAACTTGCTGAGTAGCCCAGGCAGGCCTTGAACTTGCAGTGATCCTTCTGCCTCAATCTCTTGATTTCTGGTATTATAGGTATGTGTCACCACACCTAGCATCACAGAGTTTTGATTGTAGCCTTTTGTATTTGTTAAGGTTCACAGGAGGAACAGTTAAAAAAAAAAAGGTAGACTTACAATGACTGTATCTGTTCAAGTTCACTGGAGGAACAAATTTAAAAAGAAAAAAAGTAGATTTACAGTGACTGCCTGCAGAGTCAGGGGAGAAGGATGCCAAAAGGACCATCTGCGTGGAGTGCCACAGAATCCAGTCAAAGATTGAAGGCCTGGAACTCACTGCAGAGTCTTGAGTGAGTCTGTGTCAGGAAGCAGAAGCGTCTGCATTGGAAGACTGAAGAGTCTGCGTTAGAAGCCAGGAGGTGTGGATGTCCACAGGTGATGCTGAAGATGGAGCTCCTCCGAAGGTGCAGCAAATGAGACTTCTTTCTTCTTTCCCTTTTTATTCCAGCCAGGCTACAAGCCTATTAGTTGGTGCTACCCACACTAGGGTGGCTCTTCTGTTTTTAGTAAGTCAGTATTCCACACATACCAGCACTGTACTAAACTAGTGCCCTAGAACTTATTCAAGTTGATACACAATTAACCGTCATACCTCTAAGGTTACTTATGTGTTGTGAGACAAATATTTTTAAGTGTAAATACATATTTGGGTGGAAGCAGGCCTTTGAGCATTTCCTGTGTACCAAGTACTCTGCCAGATGTGAGATAAGGATGTAAAACCATGGTAATATGATTGCTTTCTCCAGGGGTATAAGATGTACCTGAAAAGGAAAACCAATTATGAAATATGCAAAACCAATCATGAAATAATGATGTGCCATAGGAATTCAGAGAAGGGAGAGATAAGTGTGCATGGATTAATAGCAGAAGGCCTCATGGAGAAGAGGCAGTATAGGCTGGATCTTAATGAATGCAAAGGAATTCCAGTCAGTTATAAAGTTATAGTTGATCAGAAACTAGAATAAATACACTTAAGAATAATGAGTGTTCGTGATTAAGAACTAAGGCCACCTGCTCTGGAATTTAGCAGAGGTGCACAACAGCTGAAAAATATTCAGGCTTTGCACAATAGCGGTGGGAATGAAGCTGGGCGTGACAGTGCATTCCTCTGATCCAGCTACTCAGGAGACCGAGGCAGGAGGCTATCAAGTTCCAGGACAACCTGGGAAACAGCAAGAATCTGTCTCAAAATGAATAAAAAAATAAAATGAATGAAATGAGTAGAACAAATGAATAAATAGTAAAATGTAAGTATTTATAGAAGTCATTAGAATGACATTTCTGTTGGTATTGTAGAGTTTGGATTTTAAGAATCAGAAAAATGAAAAAAAATTTGCTAAGCAAGGACTCATTAAGAAAACAAATGACTTTTATCACTATACATTTATCTTGAGAAAAGCAAACTAATTGTAATAATTCAGTAACAGTGAGGACTTAATTCCAAACTTAAGGACTGTTCATTAAATAGAATACAATTAATTCACCATATTAATATTTTTTCATTGTGTTACAAATGTCAAAAATACCCTCTTGTGTTGGGAAAACTACCTCAGGATAGAGTGCTTGCCTGACATACTTAGGTCCTAGGATCAAGCCTCAGCATAAGTAAATAAATATCCATAATACATATTTGAGTGAGAATACCCTAAAACATTGGTGGTGAAACTATGACATGCATGCTGCAGTGGAAAGATTGTTATCACTGAAAGCTCTAAAAGGTTCACTGTCACTGCCCTACAGCTACAGTTCATTAGTAGAGCTATGGTAAGTAGTGTCATGGTCTGGAAGTGGTACTGCAACATTGTTTAACTTTTGTGTAAAGTGTGTGGTATATTATGTAGAAGTAGAAAGAGCTGTTTTTGGATAATATCTAAGTGACTTTTTGTTCTGAAATGTCCCAGAGTCCTTGCACATAATCCCATCCCTTTCCAACCCTCCCTTGACCCCCACTTCCCTTGTTCTGCTTTTCTCTCTTTTCCTTTCTTCTCACCTTTCCTGCCCTCTCTGCTTCTTTCCCTTTCTCCCTTTTTTCCTTTCTTCCTCTTCATTGTTTGGGGTTGAATCCAGGTTTGTGCATGCTGGTCAAGCAGTATAGCACTGAACTATACTCGCAGCCCTTTTTAAAATTTAATTCTGAGACAGGGTCTTGAAAAGATGCAATGCTGGCCTCAAATTTAGAATTCTCCTGTGTCATCATCTTAAACAGCTTGGGATTACAGATGTGTGCCTTTGTACCTGGCATTTTCAATTTTGATTGATTTTTATCCTGTTGTGTTTTTGCTGCTGATAGGCAAGGACTTTTCCCTTGTTTCATGGTGCATGAAATTCTAGCACCAAGTCTTTTTTTTTTTCTTCATTTTTTTATTTAAAAAGAAAAAAAAAAGGTAGAAATATTACAGAATTTCAAGAAAAGATAAATAGTAAGAAATCACTAGTTGATACATTACACATTGTTCTTTTAGAAATAGTTATTCAAGTTACAGGATTAAAGCACACAAAGTAGGCACTAAAGCAGTGTGAGTGCAAACAGATCTGTTCAACAATCCAATAAGAACCTAGAAATATGGTCATCAATCCCACACATCTAAACATACATGCAGCTATATCTTTTATAGTGCTTCCTATTTCCTCTTTTTTTTTACAATAGCAATTATACATTTTTAAAATTTTATTTAAAGAGAAGAAAAAAAGAAAAAACAAAAAAGGGTAGCAATAATACAGAATTCTAAAAGAAAGAAAGAAAAAGGAGAATGAGAAAAAGCCCCACTAAGAAATCAGTAATTTGTAAATTATGTATTGTCATCTTGGATGTAGTTGTTCAAGTTACAAAGTTAAAGGGTACGTAGTAAATATTCAAACAGTCAGACTACAAACAGTTTTGCTCAAAGATCCAACAAAGATTCAGCAGTGTGGTCTTCTATTTTACATACTCAAACTTACATGCAGTTATATCCCTTAGAGCACTTTCTTTTCCTCTCTTTTTTACAATAGCAATTACACATTTTGGTTTTATTACACTTGTTCTTATTTACTTTTTACACTATAGACACAATATGATATTTATAAATATGATTCTTAGTTATTTCACTAATGAGGATAGTCTCAAGTTGTCTCCATTTGCCTATAAAGACCTCAAGATCATCCTTTTTTATAGCTGAGTAATATTCCATTGTAGAAAAATGCCACATCTTTTTCATCCACTCTGTAGTTGATGGGCATCTTGGTTGTTTTCAGGATTTAGCTATCACAGATTGCGCAGCTATGAACATGGGTGCACATATATCACTGTGATATGAACTTTTCAGTTCTTTGGGGAAAATGCCCAGGAGGGGGATAACTGGATTGAATGGGGCTTCTAATCCTAGTCTTCTGAGAATTCTCCATATGGATTTCCATAATGGTTGCTCCAGTCTACATTCCCACCAACAGTGGAGCAGTGTTCCCTTTTCCCCACAGCCTCGCCAACATTTGTTATCAGTTGATTTCTTGATGGCAGCTATTCTTTCTGGAGTGAGGTGGAATCTCAATGCTGTTTTAATTTGCATTTCTCGAATGACCAGTGATGGCGAACATTTCTTCATGTATTTATTTGCCATTTGTATATCTTCCTCTGAGAACTGTGTGTTCATCTCAGATGCTCATTTTTGGAGAGGGTCTTTGAATTTGGGGGGCTTGATGTTTTTCAGTTCTTTATATATTCTGGACACAAGTCCTTTGTCTGAGGGGTTGCTGGTTAAATTTTTTTCCCACTCTGTTGGTTTTCTTTTCACTCTGTTGGTGATTTCCTTTGAAGAAGCACCAAGTCTTTTACTTGTCCTTTCCTTTGGTATTTTTCAGGCACATTGTGGTATTCTGGCTTTTCTTCCAGCTCTCTGGCATGGCTTTATAGCTCTTTTTACTGCTTGAATAGGCTTGTACATCCTTCATATAGCATTTATGCTAAGAGCTGCCACATAGGCATACAGGTTTTAATGAAGTGAGTCATAATGTTAGGGAATCCAGTAATGTAGATGATTTATGGGTTGCTTGATGTAGTATTAATTGAGCATCCCTAACTTGAAAATTTTTGAGCAATGAAATGGTGTTCAGAATTTTCAGACTTTGACCTAGGCATGGTGGCAGATGCCTGTAGTCCTGGCATTCTGAGAGGTTGAAACAGGAAAATTACAAGTTTAGGCTCACTCTGGAGAACATAGCAACTTAATGAGACTCGATGTCAAAAAACAAAACAAAACAGGGTTTGGGGATGTAGCTCAGCGTGAAGATACTGCCTTCAATTCTGAGTTCTGGGGAGGAAAGAGAATCAGACTTTGTAGAATTTTCAATTTCAGGTTTTTGGATTAGGGATATTCATCTTTGTAAAGCCTGTGGAAATGTTCTAAAATCTGAAAAATGCTGAATCTGAAGCACTTAAATGTATTAAGCATTTTAGAGAAGACACAGTCAACCTTTATTATCTTAGAACTACCAACATATTAGTGCATTTTAGGTATGTTCTCTGTTCTTCTGATTATGGATATAACCAAATGAGATGACAATACTGTTATTTCTTAATAATGTTTTCTCATGTCTTAGGGATATTCTTTATAAATGTTAAAATGGTAACATTGCCTTTAATAAACAAGAAAAAATATATTCAATGTTTGTCATGACCCAAGTTCACGTGATCACTTAAGGCAAAGTTTTAGTTTTTATGTTGGGGTAAGGCAGGAAGCCAGCACATTACATACTTGACTTACACTAAATACAATTTAAAAACATACTCTGGACAAATCTCAGTAGGAGGCAAGAGTGGTCTATTACCGTAAACTGATACATATACTATTATGTAAAATTGTAACCATAGGAAATATGCCTGTGCATTTAATTATTTAAAAAGTGTTTGTTTGTTTGTTTTTTTAAGACACAATCTCACTATATATAGTTTAGGCCTAGCCTTGAACTTGGCAGTGATCCTCCTGCCTTAGCCTTTTGAGTGCTGCCCCACTGCCATATCTGGCTCTAAAAAGACAGTTTTTGAACCACCTAAGTGCTACACTCAAATGGCCTATGTTGCTTTAATTTTTTTTTTAAGAAATTCCCTGCTGTTTTGTGATATGTGCATCCCTAAAACTCTGAGTAGCTGTCATCTTGGCTGGAATCAGATAACGCATCAAACTAGGTAATGCGAGGAGAGTTTAAATGAAATGTGTGGGAGCTGAAATTCTAAATAAGAAGAGAGAGCATTAGTTGAGCCTGTGGGAGAATGCCATATGAAAGGTTATTGACAGCAACTCTTCCCTCTGGTAGAAAGATTCATCTCAACCTTCATTATCTAGTGTTGTTCCAGCATATTTTCATTTCCCCACATCTTCCATGAGGTAAACACAGCCAGAAGCCAGTGCTGGATTTTAAAGTTTCAGAGAGACAGTGGATACAGTCTATATTATATGAGTGATTCTTCCAAGCAGGGGGTAGGATGTAGAGAATGTAGCATGTATTTGGAGTGGGAGCATAATTTTATTTAGCTAAATTTTATGACAAAACTGAGACATAGACTTGGTGAATTATTTTTGTAATCTTATAATCAGAACAATACCAATCTAAAATTAAAGCTTGATTGATTGATTGAGATGGGGTTTGCTGTGTCATTCAGGTTGACCTTGGACTCACTATGTAGTCCAGGGTGGCCACAGGCTGGCAGCAATCCTCTAGTCTCAGCCTCTCAAATACTGAGATGGTTGGTGTATGTCACCCTGCTTGGCTGAAATGAAAGCATTTAAGAAGAAATGTCAGTGCTAGTAAAAATACTAATAAATAAAGTGTTAAACAGAAGTCTTGTATTTTTTAGCTTTTCTGTTGCTGGGACAAAATATCGAATGCAGCAATTTTAAGAAGTTTATTTTGGATCATAGTCTCAGGTGCAGTCCATAGTTGTCTTGTTCTAAGGCAGAAACGTCATGGCAGAAAGGCCTGCTGGAGAAAAGCTGTCACGTCACAGCAGACAGAAGAGAGGGAGAGAAAGGTGTGTGTGTGGGGAGGGTTGGGTAGAGGAAAGGAGACAGAGAGAGAGACAGACAGACAGACAGACAGACATGGGTGAGTGGGGAGGTGGGGAGGCAGGCAGGCAGAGACAGACAAGGTGTCAGGAACACTTTTCCAGGTCATACATGAAATGACCTCACCCCTTTTTGAGTACATCTCAGGCACCTTGATGGAATGGGGATGAAAGAAAAGTTGAGTGTGGTCAGTGTAGAGAAAGGTGCAAAATGGACAAAGACCAGGGTGACACACACTGAGGCCTGAAAATGTCAAACTGAGCCACAGAGAACATGGTTCCTCTTGGTTTTTGTATGTAATTGAATAGAGTGGACTTGGTATTTAGTTGCTGTAAGTTGTAACACCAAAGACTAAAACCTGTGAATTTTACTTATGAATGCAACTTTCTTCATGTACTGAAATCATTCCCAATTCAGAATCATATTGTAACAACAAAGACTGTGAAGTACTGTGTACACACTTTTAACTGCTTTGACACATAATTGACATATAGTGAACGATAAATATTTAAAGTATGTGATTAATATGTTTGACATGTATACATATAAAACCCTCACACAAACAAGGTAGTAATATATTCATCTCCCCAAATGTTTCCTCATGTCTCTTTTAGTCTGTCCCCCGCCCCTGGCCCCGGCCCCTCTCAGCTCTTTTCTCTCAGATAACCAGTGATATACTTTCTATGACTGTTGATTTTGTACATTTCTGACCCCTTGTATATGCAATTACCAGTTCCCCTACTTTCTCAGAGGCACTTTTATTGCTGCTCTAATAAATGTGTAGTGGTGTTTTGTTAAGGGCTTTTGTTGTTGCAGTGCTTGGAATCAAATCCAGGGACTCATACATGCTAGACAAGAACTTTACAACTCAACTATACTCCTAGGCCTCATTATAGTTTTAATTTGCACTTTTACATTTTTAACATCTTTATTTTAGTTAACTCTTCATATATTTCTATTATTAGGCCATTTTTAGTGTGAAATTCTGATTCATAATAATCTTCCTGCAATAGTAAATAGTATCTATAATTACTTATTTAGTAACCTTAGGTGTTAGCTTGTGAAAAGCTTTACTACTGCTTATACTCCTCTTTGGCATAATGGTTCTTTGCATAAAATACAATTAAATATATAAATTAAGAATTACTGTTTCTGTGTGTTGTTTCAAGCAAAGATATGATTGCCAATTGTGGTGGATTAACTAAGAGTCAACGTGTAACACCCAGCTGAATTGAGTCATCGTGGAGCCGGGTATGGGAGGCCCACCTGAGGATTGTTGCCAGCAGCATAAAAGGAGAATTGGAGGGAAAGATGGTGCCGTTGATTCTCCTGGAAAAGCTTGTCATGGCTCATTTCCATGATAGGAACTCTGTTCTGGTAGTGGTTGTCATGGTCTTAGTCATCATGGTTGAGGTTGTGATTGTTGTGGTGGTGGTGGTTGTTGTCATCGTAGCTCAGGTCCTCACTGACCCTGAGGGTGGCTGTGGGGAAGCTCTGGTCCTTGCCTTGAGCGTCGCTTCCTGGCTCCTTTACAGATTCCTCAGCCTGCTGGCACACATCCTTCATCCCGCTGGCACAGTCTTTCTAGCTTCCACCACTGACCTGTGGGCCTTCCTAGTGCAGATCTTTGATGCAGACTTGCATGAGACATTGCCATGGGCTCTAGACCTCCAGCTGGACTCATGGAGGACATTGCCGTGGGCTTTAGGCCTTCAGCTGGACTTGTGCTGGATATTGCTGTGGGATCCAGACTCTGAGCAGAACTTTTTACTTGAATATTATAAGACACTCATAAATTTGTGTATCCTATATCAAATGTTTCCTTAAAAACCCTGACTACAATACCAATTTAATAAAAAACAGTTTCTAATCAGAGGATGTTATATCATGCAACTTGAAAATATGTACTCTTTTCAGTCATTAAAGTAACACCTATCATGGAATCTTACTTCAAGATCATATCTATTGTGTATTCTCCCATTTGAATCTGAACTTTTTTGTGGGATTTGCTTTAATTTATAACAAATATACCAGTTATGGAAGCTAGATAAATATTATCACATAGGGCCTTGCTCTATTTACCTCTGTGGTCATTGTCACCTAAGGGTGAGTGACCACATGGATCCTGTCTTTCCATACTAAAGCCAGCCCCCAGCTACCCCAGAGTTAGAACATAGCTCTGTGAATGTGTGAGGAGAGAGCATTGAAGAGCCACCCATTTTGCAGTGCACAAAAATATGAGAAATAAAAGGTTTTCTGATCCAGTATTATTTCCAGTGGTTTTTCATTTGGTAATATGTATAGGAACCATATAGCCACATTGATATAAAGATAGAAATGTCTCCTTTGCTACCACATGCCTAGCTAGTGGATTGAAATGGAAGCACTGTCACATTCTGTTTTTTTTAGTCACAGCTTCCGCATGTTTTGGAGTACTCCTGAATTTATCTTTAATTTCGTTTTAAGCTTGAGGTGGTTGGAGATCAAGGGAATAATGAGTCCCAGAAAAGAATGAAAAAAATGGTCAGGAAAACAGTATTAGTAAAGGAAAGAAATCTTAATCATTAAACAAAAGGTGAATTTATATAGTGGATGGAAAACTGACATAGAGTAAGAGAAAAGAAGTGAATTTTCAGAGATGACTGTCTCTACTCAGCTGTATGTTCTAGAAAATTGTGATTTTTTTTTTTTTTTTTGTCTTTTTGAGACAAAGTTTCACTACGCATTCAGGCTGGCCGTGAACTCACTGTAGCCCAGACTGGGATTACAGGCATGTGCCACCATCCCCACTCAAAAATTGTGTCTTAAAAAGTGATCATGATGGTTGAGAAACTTAAATGTATGTAATATACTAAATGGAGAATGAAACAAATGATGCATTAATACTATCCTACTATAAGAAAGCAGTCTATTATCTTGTGCTTTTTTTAAGCAGAACTTTTCCTTTTATGGCATATGTGTGGTGTGTGTTAATATTAGGATCCGAATGTCCAGGAAGATGAAACTGTCTCCAGGCATGTCTGATTCTGATTTTGAGTGTCTACCTGAAAGTGGATCACCTGACCTAGCACCTTCCAACAGTGACAGTGACGCCCTTGCACTCCTCTATCAACTGCCAACAATCAGAAGTTTTTCCTACTTTGACTAGGTTACGATAAACTTCATTTATTTATAATTTAGGTATAATGCATATTTACTTTCAAATTAATGTTTTAAAAATATTCAGTTAATATCAATTTTTTCTCTCTGAGAAAAGATGAATTGGGCTGCAACTCATTACAGTACTCATGAAAAGTAATGGAGATCATTTTTCATTTAAAATCTTAGTGAGTTCTCAGGAATAAATTCTAGTCACTAAAAGTAAACAAAATTACATTGAATTGTGTTTATAGTTTTTTTATTTTGTGTAATTTTAGGGATAAATTCTCATTATGAATAAATCCTGTTTTTTCTTTTGATAGCTTTGTGTGAATATTGTTATTCCTTTATTCATGGTAAATTCTGTGATTTTTTTTTGAAACAGCATTGTCAATCAGTTTTATAGTGGTAAAAGATATGATTGAAGGGATGTGGGTGTTTTATCTAGTTTTCTAGTGGGAATGTGTCTTTTTCTTAAGGTATATTGAATTTTAGGGTATTTAAAAAAAAGATAGCATGGGGCACTAGCTTCAGCTGTGCTTGGATTTTCCGATAAGATCCTTGCCTTTAGTCGCTTTCTTCTTTCTCTGTCACTAAGCTTCCAAAGGACACATCCCATTTCTGGCTGGTGTGCTTCCTTTTGATTTGTATCTCTGCTCCTGCACAAGTTCTTGTCCCCTTCCTTCTGATTTGTTACTATCCCAGGTTTTATAGATCTTGGGCTTGCTTTCAGCATTTTTCTGCCCTTCCTTCTGATTTGTTACTATCCCAGGTTTTATAGATCTTGGGCTTGCTTTCAGCATTTTTTTGCTTTCACCATTTAACTTTGTCTCAAAAAGACAAAAAAAAAAAAAATCACAATTTTCTAGAACATACAGCTGAGTAGAGACAGTCATCTCTGAAAATTCACTTCTTTTCTCTTACTCTATGTCAGTTTTCCATCCACTATATAAATTCACCTTTTGTTTAATGATTAAGATTTCTTTCCTTTACTAATACTGTTTTCCTGACCATTCGGATCCTAATATTAACACACACCACACATATGCCATAAAAGGAAAAGTTCTGCTTAAAAAAAGCACAAGATAATAGACTGCTTTCTTATAGTAGGATAGTATTAATGCATCATTTGTTTCATTCTCCATTTAGTATATTACATACATTTAAGTTTCTCAACTTAAGTACTCCATTTACTAAACAGTCCCCCCTTGGTTCAGAAGTGGGGCTGGTCAATTTTGAATATTTATTATCCTACCCCTGTCCAGCTCAATAAGTGGTAAAGTTTTTCTTTAATCTTTCATAATTATGCTATATTATTATTTAGGGGTGATATCATTTACTTCTCTTTTTGGTATGTTTTGTTTCTGGAAGATACTTAAGTTGGGTGGCTATATTCACATTCAGAAGCACATTTGTAGAAATTTGTTTGCTTATTGTGCTTCTGTGTACCTTGCTTGCTTTTCTCGTATTAATGAATTGTGACATAGTTTCATTTAATATTCAGTGAATATTGGTGCTACCTCGTGATATATATTCCTTCTCCACTATACCCTTTTTTTGAGATAGGACCTTGCTATGTTATCCATGTGGCCCTTGAACTATTGGACTCAAGTCATCCTCCCATCTTGGCCTTCTGAGGAGCTGGGACAATGGGCACATGCCACCATGCCTAGCTTGTCTTTTTAGATTGATCATAAATGTAAAGCGTTTAACGCTTAGGATAGGCTGTTGTTTGCTGTCGCTAGATCTCAGCATCTCATGTTTAGCTCTGAAAGTTTTTTTTTTTTTTAACCAGAAAATGTTTATTTTTTAGTTGTTCTTGTTCCTATAACAAAATACTGCAAACTAGGTAGTTTATTTTTCACAGTTCTAAAGTTTGGGAATTCCAAAATAAAGGTGACAGCATATTTGGAGTTAGTGAGGGCCTGGTTTCAGTCTTTGCTTCCAAATTCCATCTTGAACTCTGTCCTCATGTGACAGAAGGGTAGAAAGGGCCTAGAATGTTTTGACTTTCATGGTAAGTTTGTGATCCCATTTGAAAGAGCCCTGCTTTCATGATTTGATTATCCTGTGAAGACCACACCTGTCGTATCAATGTGATTAAGTTCAACATAAAAAGTTTTTGAGACACATTCAGACCATAATCCTTGGTAAGGTAAGGAAAGTACTCGTGGTAGATTATCTTTTATATTATATGATTCTGAATTTGTTAAGAGCTGGATCTGGTGGTGCGTGCCTGTAATCCCAGCACTTGGGAGGCTGAGGCAGGAGGATTGCTTCAAGTTCAAGGCCAGCCTGAACTGCCTAGCAAAACTCTGTCTCAGAAAAAAAAGTACATTTATTAAGAACAAATCAGTCATAAATTTCTTAAAATGGAACCATCTTGTTAGCTATTTTACTGTGATATATGTTTTGTTTCGCAGTGTTATGAAGAGGTATGTTTTCTGAGAACTGCCTCTAATTCTTTAATAACTTTTTTTTTTTTTAATCGGTACCAGGGATTGAACTCACGACTGCATGCTTGCAAGGCAGGCACTTATGCCACTGAGCTAAATCCCCAGCCCTCTAATTCTTGATTCTTGTCTCTTCTAAGTGATGAGTCTGGAAATTTTTTAAGCGCTCCTAAATATCATTAAGATCACCAGGAGAGTATTCTTCATTATATATTTGAGGAAAAATGCCTATGAAACCAGATCTTGTGGTGCAAGCCTATAACCCTAGCACATGGGATAACTAAGACAGGAGGAACACCGCAAGTTCAAAGCCAGCCTGAACTTACACAGTGAGACACTGGCTCAAAACAGAATCTTGGTGCAGAGATATCATAGATGATATTGGCCTTTCTGCAGCAGCTTTTGTAGTGTTAATCTCACAGAAACTCTGCCTAGAGCAGTATGTTCAAGAAATCAGGATTTGATTTCATGTTCTATAGTTTTGTTCACATATAGGTTTAACCTCAGTTTGATACTCTGAAATATTTATTATTTTTCTTGAATCCATGGGTGGAAATACAGAATAATGGAAAGAACAATAGAGTTGAAGTTATGCAGACCTAGCTGCAAATTACTAAGTATATAAATTGAATTATTTGACAGTTCTTAGGCTCAGTTTTGTTATTAGAAAAGTGGACCTAACATGCAATTACTGATTCTTTTTTATGAGTATGAAATGAGGAAATGTTTCCAAGTTTTTACTAGAGTCTGGTACATATTAGGTGCACCTCGTATTATTTTATTGGAATCAGAAAGATATGACACGTAGCCAAGGAACACTAACAAAATTCTTTTCATGTATATTTATGTAGATATTTATTTGGGAGTGTGTGAATCTAGGAGTGTTTGAGACATGTGGCTTTGTCCACCTGGGGCTTGTGCTACAGGTTTGTCATTCCTCCTGCCCTAACCGAGTGCTGTATCTAGGTTTGTTTACTTTCATGGGAAAATAGTAATTTGTTTATTTTCCCTAAAGAAGCTCTTGTATAAAGCTATACATTCACACACAATGTATATACGTCTTTTAGGACATTTTTTTTTTTTTAATCTGTACCAGGGATCGAACTCACGACCGCATGCTTGCAAGGCTGGCGCTTATGCTGCTGAGCTAAATCCCCAGCCCCTGAGCTAAATCCCCAGTCCCCATATATCTTTATTGAAGTCTAAATTGAAGCATGACTAGCTGCACATACACAGTGTACCGTTTGCTAGCTGTTGACATTTGTGTATAGCCATGAAGCCATCCCTTCAATCAGGATAATGAGCATTTCCATCACCCCACTATGGTTTTCTCGTACCTTGTCATAGTGCATCCTCTGTGGCCCTCTATCAGCAGAAGCACGGTGCATGGTTCTATATACTAAGTTTCTGAATAGTGCAGAAATCTTCATTTTGTAATAAAGTTTTTTGGAGATACCTTGCTAACATACAGTTTAAAGTGACAAGTAATAGTTACAAATATAAAAGTCATTAGTTCAAAGTTGTTTTTTCTTTTGCTGTACAGTTTAAAGTAAAGGCTTATAAAAGTAGTGCTTTCCTTCTTCTAAAACCAGTTCATAAAAGCACTCTAAAGGGTTTGCAGTTTCACTGTGTAATCATTTCAAAACAACAGTTTTTTTCAGCCACCAAAGAGGATGCAGTCTTGACATATAAATAGAAAACAGATTGGGTTTTTGGCTGATACTGCTATACTGGTTTAAATGTTGGTTCACTCAACTTCAGGCTTAGATTACATGATTTGCAAATTAAAGGAAAACCAAAAGGGAAAGAACATCTGCATAGATTGTGACTTTGTGGAATTCCATACAGGCGTGCTCATTCTACTTTTCATGGAACAGGGGATGTGCACTGAGAATAAGCTGGAAAGAGATCACTGTTGTGTTTTGATTACCGTAAAGACAAAACTGAAGTGAACAATTAAGTAATTTATTATGGAGAACCATGACAGTTTCCAAGTAACTTATATTTTAGCTTTTTAAAAAAAGATCTTTTGGTTGTTGTGGTTGTCGTTGTTGACATCTCACTGATCTTCTCTTGACTTTTTAAATAGCTGGTACTGCAGGCCTGTGCTGCTAGACCACAAAAGATCTTTTGTTAATAAAGCTACATGGTATTTATCTAGAATAAGAGCTTAAGGTGCTGGGAATATAGCTCAGTGGTACAGCGCCTGCTTGGCAAGCACAAGGTTCTGAGTTCAATTCCAAGTAGAACAAGGGCTTATTAAAGCTCACTATTCTGTTCCTGGATGGTTTTCTTGTGTCTGAGTATTGGTATTTGATAAATGTAATTAGCTTTAAGTTTTAAATATGTTATTATCAAAGACTGTATGGATGTAATTCACTCAGTAGATTACAGCACAGTTTCAGTAAAATGTAAAGAATCCTTATCTGCTATTAAGCTAAGCATGTGTATGATTTAAAAATGTTTGCTATAGATTACTTAGCCTGCCACTTCGGAATTGCAAAGAACTGCTTGGCTCAAATGTTTTCACCACCTTCATTCTAAGAAGGGACTTAATTCATTCATATATGCACTACTGGGGATTGAACCCAGGGCCTTTGCTCTCAGTTACATCCTTAAACCTTTTTATTTTTTTATTTTGAGACAGGATCTCCCTAAGCCACTGAGTGGTCAGGTGGTCTTGAGTTTGAGATTCTCCTGCCTCAGCCCCCCCAGAATGCTGGCACTCAGGTATATGCCACCAAGCCTGGCTCTAAGAAGACATGCTTATAGGTACTTACTTTGTGTCAATTTATCTGATAGTAGTAATCAAAGGCTTAACTCCCCCATCCCATACTGGAGCTTAAACTCATGGCCCCCCACATGTTAGGGCAAGCACTTGACCACTGCACTACACCTGCAACTCTTTGATTTTATTTTGATACAGTCTCTCTTGGTTGTTTAGGCTGGCTTTGAACTTGTGATTCTCTTGGCCCAAGCTTTCAAATTTCTAGGATTATAGGCCTGTGCTACCATGTGTGGTTGAAGGAAAGAAAAGATAGATGTTACCAGTGAACAGTTGGCAGTGTCTGGGGACGATTTTGGTTGTTACAACATGGAGTGGGGAGTTGCTGTTGTGTAATCAAAGGAGCCACTTACTGAGCATTCCGTCATGTGCAAATTAGCCCTTAACAGCAGAGATTTATTGAGTCCACAATGTTAGCAGGGTCAAGGCCAAAGAACTGACCAGTGAAGAAAGAAATCTGTGTACTGGTGGTGCTGATGTTCTAACATATAGAGGGTAACAATGAATAAGGAAAACATAGTATGATGATAAGTTTTATGTAAAAATAGTAGCAAAGATTATTAGGAAATGCTGCACAGAGCCAGGAGTATTTGTCAGTCATGGACATGCTGATGTGAACAATTCCTGTCAGATTTTTTGATGTTCATTTTAGTTTTGTTTATAGACAACCTGGATCACACGTTATACTGTGTTAGATAATTCCAAGCACTTTCTATTATTCTGTGAATGTTTGTTTATCATCAGTATATGGCATTTTAATTAGAAAAGTATAGTTTAAATGTGTAACTTTTCCTGTGTTGCTATCTCTATAGTGACTAAAAACTTGGACTTTGAAATCATAGGTGTATTTTTTTGAAGTTATTTGCATATATAAATTTTTGTTTATTTCTTTTGTAGTATTTCACTTATTTTACCCTGTAAAGTAGTATTCTTTGCTGTTTGAGAAACATAAATCCAACTGTAATAGTATGAAACATGATTTCGATACATAATTCCACTTGGAAAATTCCCTAGAAGGCAGCACAAATCCTTGATGTCGGTCAGATCAGGAGGGGAAAATGTCAAGTAGGAAGTTCTCAATACTCACTTTGTAGGGAAATGTCATGTAAGCGAAATGGTAGAAGAAATTTTTGTAATGCTAAAGGTTCCTGGCTTACTCGGTGCAGGATGGTATAGAGGCCATATTTACTTGTTTAGTTGTAAGTGTAAAGCTCTTGTTTATACTTTAGGCTACTGACTGCCAAATACTAGAAGAAAATCTGAAAAGAAGTGTAAAACTTTTATTTTTACTTTGCTGAAAAATAAAAATATTATGAACCGTTTATAATATTGTTTTATGTTTGTAGACAGATTATTATTTAAAAATAAACTTTCTGAGCTCAAAATAGTGGCTGTCACAACTAGAGGCAAGATTTACTTTTCCTTAAACCTTTTTTTAAGAAAAGCTATTTGTTATCTTTATTTTATTGTACTTATTTTTTATTCTTATTAGAAAACAATTATTGTAAAAATAATTGTTCTCCGTTAATAATTTTATTACATTATGTTTTGCAAACTGTTATTGAGAAGGTTAAAACATAGAGATACTGGCATCGTAGGCCCTCGCGTGGGTGGGGTGAACGCTGTTGTGGGGTGAGGGATGCCGGACAAAGGTTGATATTTTAAGTGCTTCTTTGTAGTTTTTTTAAAAAAACTGATAAACATTCAAACTTGTGGTATAGTTATATTTTCACCAATTACTTAGATGTAACAGTTCATATTTCTCTGTGTGGAAAAATGAAAATAATAATTTATGTAATTATTTCCTATTATTAACTTTATTTTCTAACTAGTCTTTTTTCTTGAAAAATGTGAAAAAACACCTCTGAATACATTTGTTTGTCAACTTTGTTTCCTCTCTCAAACAAGGAAATTAAATGTACGTTTATGATGACCAGAGAGCAGGAAGAAAACAGCTGTGGTACATACATCTCTGAATCACTTGTCAAACGAAGCAGCGCTGTGGGAAGAATGATAATCCACCCCTTCTCTATTAAAGATAAAACTGCGGCGATTTGGACTATTTTAAATTATTAAATGCTGTAAATGCCATAAAGTTAATTAGAAGAGGAACAAACTCTACGAAGATAAATGTGTTTTCAATACGACTTGTAGAGAGGGTACAGTAGAAACCAGTGAATAGAGAGGAAATTTATTTCTGGCAGGACTCTAGACATGGAACTGTGGCTGAACTTTTTACCCTAATTACCTCCTGCTAATGCCTGCAGCGGTCTGGAATCAAAGTGCTGCTTCAGGCCCTGGAAATTCTCTGATGTGGCAAACGTTTGTTGTGTGAGGAGGGTTTCTTAAGAAAAAGCAGAATATTGTGACAGGATTTTAAAAAAATTTCTCAGTTACCACCCACCTCACTTGTTGCCTACAAAAATAGAGTAATTGTTTGCATCTGTGTGTTCTTTTTTCCCTCCTAAGAAATAACTGTTATAAATCAATGTGACATAGATCCAGTGAACTGAGGCCTGCCTGAAGTAGGTTTTTTTTTTTTAAGTTTCTCATCTAATTTAAAATTTAGGTTCAAAATGTGAACAAGTTATTCTTTATAATTAAGAATAACCATTCTACTCATTTTAAAAGGCAAATTCAGATCTTAAAGTGGGGAGTTTTCAAAATGAATTCTAATGACTTGTGTAGTATCACCTTAATAACTGTTAAATTGCTTATCCTGAAAGTAGAAATGTAGATTTCCAGTTTCTACCACTAGCTCTTTGACTGGGACTACAGTCTAAGATACCTGCTTTTAATTCCTCTGAGACTGTACATCATGCTATTTATCTGTCATAAAATTTCTGGCCTCTTGTACACATTTTTGAAATAAAAAGTCATTCTATGTAACCCACCTGTTTTTCATCCTGTTCTTAAAAGCAGTGTGATTCTATACTCCATTCAGGATAAGTACATTAGTCATTCAGGTTATGTATTGTAAGACAACTCAGCTTTCAGTAGCCTGCCCTTGAGCTGCTTGTGCCCAAGCTAAATTGCATCTCCAGTTCTAATCCTTTGCTGCTTTTCTTGGAGTACTTTTTAGATAATTCTTGAAAAATACTAATAGGATTATTTTGTTGTAATGCAAATAAGATCATGATTTCTTGTGGGTAGTTATTTATTTTGGCAGTCAGTTATTTAGATGCCCTTTAAGGATAACTATAATTATTAAAGGTAGGGCTCTGAGTTTTTTTGATCCTAGGCAATAAAGAGAATTTTTATTCCTCATAATGAAGTACAAAATTTCTTTCAAGGTTGTTTCAGAAATTCACATCTTGCTGTGATTATATTGTAGTCATTAATTGCTGCAATATAACCTTAATATTTTGTATTTTTGTGTACTTACATGTTTGTATTGCATCAGTTTATGCTGTGTATAATTTTGTTTGTGAGTAGGGCTGTTTCCTTCAATTACGAAGTTGCAAAATTAAGTTACAAATAAATTTTTCATGTTTTATTCAGTGGTAAGGCACTGATATATTTTCATTTTTAATGTACTGTTACAAAATTTTGATCATTTGGGCTAAAAATAACATGTATTTTACATCATTTTGCTTTGTCATTTGAATGATTTTTTACCTTGATTCTACCTCTTGCCTCAAGTATTCTTCAGAATAAATATTAGCTATGAAAAGTAATCCTTTATTGTAATAATAGTGTTAAAACTTAAAACTACTAATTTTTATACCTTATTTATATCTTAATGCCTTTTGATGCAGTTTAATTTATATTTCACTATAAGATTATGTATTATTCTGAGAAATATTTAATATGTCTCCCACTTTTTGTCCTTATTATGATATTATAGGGAAGGGGAATTATGTTGATATAGCTGTATCCTAAATTATACAATGTAAAAGTACTTAGGTACACTGCTTGTAAATAGTCTCTGTAATTTTCAAGTAAATGTTCTTCATGGTATAAGAATAATGATTTTTTTAAAAAAGAAATAACAAAATAACAAAAAGGAATAATGATTTTTTTTTAAAAAAAGTAAAATTAAAAGTATTAATTTATAATGGGATATTTCCTTTTTCACTAAAATAATTAAATGTTTACCTTTTTGATTATTATATAAAGTATTTTTGTTTTATTTAATTGACAAATAATAGTATACGTTTTTGAAGGTACAAAGTGATACATGGTGGATTAATCTACTTAGGCTAATTAAGATGTCCCTCATCTAAAATATTTACCATTTATTTGTTGGGAAAACAACAAATAAATTTAAAACTGCTCTTAGCCATTTTGAAATACATTTTAAATAATTATAATCACCATATAGGAGATAACCAGAATTTATGTTTTAGGTATTTAAAGAAGAAATTAATAGATAAGTATACCGTTTTTTTAAAGTAAACCATTTTGCATGTATTCTTTTCTAAAAATTATTTTGGTGTTATAACTAGTTATTTATTGACTTTGAGAAGTAGATTTCAAGAATGATCTATTAATTTTAGCTTCATTTAATTTCATATCTCGTTGTTTGTTCTTTTTTACATGTATAAGAAAGTGGTTTCTATTGATTTCATACATGTACTCAAACATCAAGCATGTTGATAAATTTTGAATTTTAAGAGACAGTATGGTTATTTAAGCAGGCATATTGTGGATTATAAATTTTAAGATGACAGTAGAATAATAAAAGCAGTCATGGCATTCCACAGTGGAGTATTTTGACCGCTTTGTGCTTGCTTGGCAGAAGTTGGTGTAATTAATGGCTTTTGTAAACTGAGCAAGATTTCAGTATTCTCATTTCAACTCTCTGGTGTTTTCTGATTAACTATGGTTCTATGTACAGTTCTGTCCTATCATCATAAGCTATAAACTATTATAAAGAATCTTATTAGGGAAATAAATCTAATCAAGATTTTACTTTGATTTGTTGGCTTTATCTTTTCTACCATATTCAATTCATAGATTCCTTCATATATTTGATTAGTATTCTGTGTTTGTTTATAATATGGCTCAAAATTAACTATACAGTGTTTTAGTTAATTATTTTTGTGCGTAGTGTTGAGGATCACTTGTGCTCGGCAAGCACCCTACCATTGAGCTACAGTCACTGCTCTACATATGATTTTAAAGGGAACTTAAAATGTCTTTATTCTTATTGAGGTGATGGGAACTGAAAACAGGACCTTAGTTCTTATGATATTTCTTAATCATTTAATGTTTAATTTTGAACTAGTCTACTTTGCCTGTGTTTTGTATCTGTCTGCCAATGGTTTCCATTTTTTTGTTGTTTATCAGAGATTTCCTGCTATTATCAATATAAATTCATTTTTATAGGAATTCATAAAGTATGCTTTTAATACCCTAGATTTTAAGTTCCAATCAATATTCTATGCCATTTACATTCTAATTATGAATGCTAACAATAACTACTATTTGAATGCCAAAGTCAGATGAGTTAGCTTTCTCTTTGGTTATGTGGAAACTAGATGCTAAGTCAAGGCTGAAACTTTAATCTTCTAAGCAAGATCTCTTATAGATCTATAAGTTGATTTTAATTAACTGCAAATGAATATCAGAAATTTAAATATTATATATAAGCAAGTAAAATATTTCCAGTTGGTAGAAATATTTTCTCCAGTATTTTATTGCTAAATATTAAAGAGTATAGTCTTGTCTTATGTCAAAAGATGAATCAAATAAAGATCCTTTTCTGTAAAAAATTTAACCTACATTATGGGGTTAATGTGTTAAATGAGATAATATATATAAAAAAGCCATTATATCAGTGCCTAGTTTTTTATTAAATGCACAATATTTGTGATCCTCTTGGTAAAAGTAAAGATAGCAGGACTTGGTTGGAGAAGAATCAAAAAGAGAAAAAAGAATGTCAAACTTTATAGGATATTTGTTTCAGAAAAGGAATTTTCCTCAGTATTTTCAATCAGTCTGTTCATCAGTTCTTTTTTTACATGGACTTTTAAATAGACTTAAAAATTAAAAAAAAATCAGTATTAGGGCAAAACTAAGTGGAAGTTACAGAGGTTTCCTAGGTAGCTCCTGCCTCCAAGCATATATTATCAATATCCTGCTAGTATGGATATTCTCTACTAGAGTGGTTGATTAATAGTAGATTGATGAACTTATATTGATGTATCTTTATCCTCTCAAAGTTTGCAGTTTGTTCACAGTAGGATTCAGACTTGTTTGTTTATATTCTGTAGGTCTAGACAAATGTGTCATGACATGTAACTGCCATAATAGTGTTGTAGTAGTTAATTCTATTAACAAGTACTTAACATTATTCCATTCATTTAATTCCTTCTATATCATTATTTCTTTTAACAATTACTAATGTGTTCAGCATGTAATAGTTACTAAGACTTAGTTTCTGCCCTTTGGAAGTTCTTTTTATTGAAAGAATTTTTAAATTTGAGAAACGTACAGGTGGAATACACTAGGTTTGCTTATTAGTCCATTTTAACATTAAGAATATTTTAATATCACTGCATAAGCATTGCTTAGTCCATTTCAACATTAAGAATGTTTTGAGTGTGTTACAAGATCCTACCTCTTCAATTTACTGGGATGAGAAATTACTGCATACTTAGCCCAGCCCCTGATTCTTTGCCATTGGCCTGTAGTATTTTTTATGACCTAGGCAATCTCAGTCTTGGTATACCAAGAAGAACAACCAATTAGAATGATTACATTACCTTGGCTAAAGTGGTACAATCAGCAACAACAGTTCCATCAAACATAGCCTAGAAAATAACAAACTGAAGTAACTATTAATTTGCCACCTTTAACTACATGAATAAGATTTGTGGTTACATAACAAAATTCAAAACAAACTAGGTAATTGTATGCAGTAAATAAGTTCTCGATATGATGATTTTAGTCTCAGGGGAGAAAATTTAAAAGGAGTGAAGGGGAAAAATAGAGAAATAGAAGAGGAAGAGATAAGAGGCAGGGCTGGAGGACAAAGGAAGATCATACAAACTTTGGGAAAATGGGAAAGAAAACAGGAGGGCAAGAGAAAAAAGAAATAAAAATAAGATCAGAACAATAACAATAAAAACTTGAAACCATGTTCATTCACGTTCATGTAAAACCAAGAACAAAGACAATTCTGGGCAACAAAGGCAAGGTGGCGGGATCACAATCCCTGCCTTGAAATTACACTATAAAGCTACTGTGATAAAAATGGTATGGTTTATCCAGGCATGGTGGTGCATGCCTCAGGAGGCTGAGGCAGAATGATTGTTGCAAGTTCAAGAGCAGCCTGGACTACAAAGTGAGCTCAGAGCCAGCTTGAACTGCATAGTGAGCCCTGTCTCAAAAGTCCCACCAAAAAAAAGAACAAACAAGAAAACAAAAGAAAATAGAGAAAAAAGAAGAAAAAAAATGTCCACATCAAGGTGTGTCTCTGCTGTCACTGGCAGACAAGGTGGATAGACAGAGTCCTGATCCAGGCTGATTAATCCCAGCAGGCCAGCTGTAGTTTTATAACAGGGTAGTGGGTAAGTCCAGCAAACCTCCAACTTTAGTTCCACTGAAGTTCAGTCTGATTTTTGGCTGTGAGGCTGGAACCAGATTTGTTCAGCCTGCAGCAGTCTGTGTTCCTCCTGCGGACTTGAATTTGGCTCCTTGACCTCCTGCTGAGTTGAACTCAGCGCTTGACCTTGTCACTGGTTAAATCCAGTCTTGCAGCTTTTCTGAGTTCTGAGCTCAGTTGGCCCCTCTCTACGATGACTACTGGCCAATCACCTGAATAACTTACCAGTCACTGCAGTCTGCTGTGTCCACTATTCCAGTTCAGTCCTCCACCTTTCTACGTGGAGGCTTCTGGGGTCACATGTAGTCACCATGTGTCTTTCTGGGCTTAGGGAGAGAACACCGCCTGCCACCTCCTACTTCTTGGTTGAAATCTGTCTCTGCTCTCCATGAGAGCTTCAATTCTTGCTTCAGATCCTTCCTAGGTCCTGGGTCCACTTCTCTCCTTCTTCTCTTCCTCATGTTGCTATATTCCAGTATCTGGACACCAAATCTTGAAGAGGCTCTTTCTCTACTCCTCACCACTCCACTACTTTCTTGGAAGTCCAACAGTAAGAATTTTTAATATCTCTGTGTAAGAAATAGAAACATGGAAACCATTGTGGTAGGATTAATGGAAGTTATTTGCTGGAACAGACTTATTGCATTGTTTGAACTTCTTTGCTTTGGAAATACTGGGAATTTTTCATAATATTGATTATCAGTGTCATTCATAAACATCTCACATGTATACTATAATTCCTTATGAAATACTTTTAGATGGAATTGTCATGTCCTATAAATAGTTTTGAACAGAAAAAATAAAATGTTTTCTGTGTACTAGGGTGTTAGTTATAATCAAATCATAGTTTTATGTTACTGTACTTCATGGTAGGTCATGGTATGTATAATAGTAATTAGAATATGTTTTACTCACACCTCACTATTTTTTTTAAAATAAATTGAGCCAAGCATGCTGGCACACATCTGTAATCCCAGCATTTGAGAGGCAGGAGGATTGTTGTAAATTTGGGGCCAGTATACATTAGAAAGTGAGACCCTGTCTCAAAAAACAACAACAAAAAACCTAAAAAAATTATTGAAAGATTTAAAAATGTTCTAATTCTTCTTGACCATTTTGGATTTATTTGGTGAAGACTGGTCCTGTATATTAATTTAGGGGAGATAATTCTTGAAAGACTGACACACTTGTAATTTGTGTTATCAGGAAATGAACCCTGGTAATTTTTTGGAGACTTGGAATTTTCGTTATATTGCCAATGGTTGTATGCTAACTTTTTTTTTTTTGGTCTTTTTGAGACAGGGTCTTGCTCTGCAGTTCAGTTGGCCTTGGGCTCACTTTGTAATCCAGGCTGGGCTCTAACTTGCAGCGATCCTCCTGCCTCAGCCTCCTGAGTGCTGAGATTACAGGAGTGCACCACCATGCCCAGCTGTATGCTAACCTTTATACCTGGTGGAAAGTTTTATATTTGGACAGTAAAGTTCATGTTAACATTATATGTATTTAATAAGCAGATTTAATGAAAGATAGTAAATTAGCTATTCTACACATGTATAGCCATGTTTAGGTACTTTCATATTCACCAGGTTACCATACTTCCTAATTCATTATAAATTTAATCAAATTTTTAGACATTTCTTCAAATTGTTTCAGCTAAGTACAAAATGAGTTCTTTGAAAACATTTGAAATTGTCGACATTTTAATAAGAGTAATCAAGAAAAACAAGATACAAATCACTAAGATTTTGAATAAAAGGACCATAACTACTGATTTTATGGTCAGTAAAAGATAATCAATTAGGTGGTATATTGCTGTAATCCCAGGTAGGAGGATGCATAGTTTAGCAATTTAGCAAGACCTTGTCTCAAAATGTAAAAAATTAGAAATGGACCTGGGAGTAGCTCAATATGGAGGCCCTGGATTCAATCCCCAGTACCACCACTGTCACCATACACATACACATAAGGACTTGGGGAAAACAGAAAAAACAGCATGACTAATGAAAGTGGACAACTTTTTTTTTTTGTACCAAGGATTGAGCTCACGATCTCACACTTGTCATGCAGGCACTTATGCCACTGAGCTAAATTCCCAGCCCCAAGACATGAATTTTCATTTAACAATATGAGTTCTGATATGTCATCACAAACATAAAAAAAAAGCTTTATATCAATTGATGTGAAATGGAAGGGCTGGCCCAGTGATAAGGAAAATTGGTTGACTAACATGGGTAGGGAGCAGTTGAAAAGTATAAGCTAGTATTTTGCAGTTTTAAATTTTAAAAATGTAACTTAAAAATTAAACCATTAAGGATTATATTATCTGTTACAGAAGGCCACACAAAGAAATATAAGAACTCTGGAAACATGTTCAGATAGTAGGAGAGGTATGACGTATAGGAAGGAGTAGAAGAAAATAAATTTTTGATAAAAGCAGGAAACTTAATTTTGCACCTGGCTTAGTGACGTCTGTAACAAACAGTTTTTAAACATTTAAGACATTTTTATAAGTACCTGTTTGTAGTATATAATGATTACATTTGTAGTGGGAAGTTAGCACATGTATACAGTACATCTTAATTCTTTTTTACTTTTCTTCCTCTTCTCTCCATCTTTGTCCCCTTCCTTTTTGTGAAAAGATCTCTCTGTTTCCTTTTTTTGAAAAATTGTGCAGTAGAAAAATGTAGAATAAAAAGTTATTCACTGGGGTAATCACAAATTTAGCCTTTAATATGGTCAAGTTTCCATTTTCTTTGTTTTTCTATTTAACTAGTTAATAAAAAAAAGAGAGACCAACTGGTTTTGGTTCTTTAGGAGCTGAATAAGAATACAAATAATGTAATACTATCAAAATTTTTCCTCTTATATTTAAAGGATTAGATTTAGCAACACATGTTGAAGGCTGTGCAGCTTTTTCTCATTTAAAAATAAGTGTTTCCATGCTTCTTATAATTTGTGGTAGATTTTAAATGTCTTTGCTATTTTGTGTTTCACTTATACACTCACATTCTTGGAAAATGTCACTTTCTAGTACTTTGTTCCGCTTCTCCTAATTTTGTTTCAATCTGTTAAGTATCATGAATGAAAATAATAAAAGTCTTTGTAACGGAAAATGATATTAATGTTTATAATTTTGAAATCATAAAAGCCATATTTCACATTGCTTTAAAGTGATGGTATTCATCACTTTTTAAATATTTACGGTATTTTTTTTTTTAAAACCAAAACGCTTTCTGAAAACATCGTCCAGGTTAAGAAACAGCTATGATTCTAATAAAATACATGAGTGTAGAGAAAATGCTGTTCTAAATAATGAAAAATAGTGAAAAACAAAATATAAATATTTTGTTGAGCTTAGGAATTAAATTTAATATTGTATTAAAGTTCTTGTTTTCAATTAAGCATAAAAGATTTTTTTGCATATATCTAATATTCCTTTTCAGGAGATATTTAAATTTCACAGACATAGTATAAGTCATTATAGTAAATAAAGTACTGAAGTATTTAGCATTATACTTAGTTTTTAGAAAAAGCTAGACACCTACCTTGTTCTATATTCTTTTTTGACATACAAAATGGATTCTGGTCCTTCTATATAGACAGATACAGTTACAAATGAATACTTACATGTACATAACTAAAAATCTTTTTAAATGCTTATCTCTTGGCCTGTTCATATTGTATCTTTACAGTGGTCCCTTGCTTAGATCTCATAGCATTCTTGACTTTTTCTTGAAGCAGTAATTGCTGAATGTGAAACAAACAACTGGAATATTTCTCCATGTTTACAGCATGTATGATAGCCCATATTTGTATATAGAAAGATTCTGAAGTTGTTAATCTCACGATCACTCAACCAAATAATGTGGTTGCATACATTTGATCAAATCTTTTAAACTGGTTAACCTCAGTTCATTAAGAACAAATTGTTGATATGATTTATGAACAATTAAATAATTTTCTTTGAAAATTACTTAATGCTGGCTGGGAGTGCATGTTAGTGCTTGCGTAGCATGCTGGTAGCCCTAAGTTTGACACACAGCATCACAGTGTGAATAAATAAGTTATTGAAAAGTAAAATAGGGAATTGTGCATTGTAGCATATACCTGCAGCCCCAGTACTCAAGAGGTTGAGACAGGAGGAGTACTTTGAATTTGAGGCCTGCAAGGCCATCCTGAACTACATTGTGAGACCTTTCACAAAAGGAAAAAAAAAAAATATGATTGCTTAATGTTCAGTAGCCTGTCCATTGTATTATTTTGGAAACCACCTATTGTCTATAAAAGTTAAGTAGAATGCCAGAAAGTTTATTATTTTATCAAAGAACTTGAAGAAGCCCTATTAAGAGATTTGTTTCAGAATAACTTATGTTGCTAAGTTTATTTAAAAGAGAATAAAATGAAACAAAACAGTGATCAGACAGGAAATCTACAATAGTTACTGTATTTCATATTGCAATCCTCTAAATAGTTGCTCAGACTACTGGCTATGGGCTTGCAAAGTCAAACAATACAGTTCCTCCAAATCAGCAGGGTGCCCATGGAGGAGGGAGGATTCCTTTCCCCAGCCTGTGCGCAGGCTGGCTCACAGTGGTGGTGGTGGGGTGGGATAGCTTCCTTCCTGGTTCTTCCCAGCCTGTGTGCTGGCTTGCTGAGTGGGGAGGGTGTAGCTTCCTCCCTGGTTCTCCTCAGCCTGTGTGGCTGCTGTTGATTCACAGTGGATGGATATGTAGCTTTCTTCCTGGTTTTCTCTGGCCTGTGTGCCGGCTGGCTCATGGGGGTTATGAGGGATGTAGCTTCCTGGTCTATATTACTAAGTTTAAAACTCTATATTTGTATAAATGTTTAATTTTCATATGCTGAAACTTAATTTTCAAATAGTCATTGAAAAAGCATCTTTATGTCATCTGAAATAGTGTAATGGCAGGAGTACCTATTATTGTATGTCTTTAAAAAGCTGTTCGGGGTCCACAGCAGGGATGGTAGTGAATTGGAAGGTCATTATATTATATAAAAGAAAGAGAATGGGTAGGTTATCTATTACTGCTTGACAAATTAGGTCAAATTTAACATAAGAAGTAGACATTTATTATCTCACAATTTCCATTGGTCTGATTTTGTTTTGAGACTGGGTCTCATGTAGCTCAGGCTGGCCTTGAACTCATGGCAATCCTCCAGACTCAGCCTGAATGCTGGGATTACAGGTGTGTGTCACGACACATGACTTTTTATTTTTAGCCTAAATCTTGTTCCTTTTCTTAGGATTGTATTGAGGGCCTTGGTGTCTCACTGGCTGTAGCCAAGAGGTTTCTTCCAATTCCTGCTTTTGATCAGCATGAGGCTTCCTCACAGGGTTACTTCCACAACCAGGCTAGTAGAGACAGTCTCTAGTGATGGCCTTTTGGGGACCACAAGAACTAATGAATGGAATGTACCATGATCAGGGCTTCCAAAACTGAAAATTTATTTTGCTCTCTGTGTAAATTTTTAGGCGAATACTCACTTCATTAAAAACTCACTAAGGTATACAATTCAGACTTATGTGTTTTTTAAAAAGGTTTTAAAAATAGTTTTAGCACCTATTTTTATAAATAATTGCCAATGGCTTCTTGTATTTGATGAATACTTTTCTACATTGCAGCTAATTTGTTGATGAGTATGATTCAGTAACAGAATTATGTGGTGGATATAGATTTGGTCAGTGGTAGAACACTTGTCCAGCATGTGTAAGGTCCTGGATTAAATTCCTAGTGCCATAGAAAAATAAAGTAAAATGAGATAAAATAAGACGTCATTTATTTTAGTGGAATTTCAGCTTTACATTTTTTGGTGTTAGACATCTATACTATGTTTGTCAAAATAACTACATTAGTAATGTAGGGATACTATTTCATAGTCTATCACATATAGTGGTGTGAATCCCTACTAATCTGAGGTTGACTTTTTGCAACAAAATACTGTTTGCCTGAATTGGAAGAGAAAATTGAAAATGTGCTAAAACATTTTTTTTCAATTTCCTATTTAGAACTCTGTAACTACTGATTAGTTCTATTCCTCTGCTTTGCAGTGGTTCATATAGTCTGTGGTATGTGATCCTCTGTAACACATGGGGTGGGCTTTTGCTCTTTCCTTTATTTCTCTGTATTCTCATCACCCTAAGCACATTTAATTTCCCTTTCTAGCACCTCATAGCTCTGCTCTGGTGTGATTTTCATAAGTTCTTTATTTTATATTCTTGGATTCTGTCATTGTACTAAAAATAAATTCCTCTATATTTCTTGCCTGGCTTCCTTCAAAACACAGTTTTTTTCCTACTAATAATTTGAGTTTTGCATTCTTTGAGTTGAGCTTTGTTGTTGTCATTGTTGTTGTTACTGTTTTATTTGATATAGTTTTTTATTTTATCTTTTGCCTTGTCTGATTGGTGCTTTGAATTGAACCCAGGCCCTTGCACATGCTAAAACTACAGGCTCTACCATTGATCTGAATCCCTAGCATGGTATATGTTCTTTTAAAAATTGGCTTAAAATATGTCACTGACTTTTCCTTTTAATGTACATATGTGCATTCACCAAAGATCCTGTTATGGTTTAGAAAAAAAAAATGTTCTCAAAGCCCCATGTGTTTGGAGAATAATTGGATCATGAAGTTGCTGTATTCAATAGTAGATTTTTCCATTGATGAGTTTAGTAGCCTGTAGGATGTGGGGCATGGTGGTTCAGTCAAGGTGTTAGGGTGTCTCTTCCTGCTTCCTGATTGCCATGGGTGAGCAGCTATCCTCTACTCAGGCTGTTTTCACCATGCTTTGCTTTGCTTTGCTTTGCTTATACTTTTCTTTTCCTTCTTTATTTCTTTTCCTTTTTTTGTAATTTTTATCTTAAAGAGAATAAAACCAAGCAAAATAAAACAGAATAAAGCCAATCAAAGCAGTGTGATACAGGACTTTAAAACAAGATAACAGGAAATCAAAATGGTTACCATAATGCCTCTCATTGTCTTCAAAATGGCTGCCCCTAACTTCAGACACAGTAAAAATCAAACAAAACAGAGCAGAACTAATAAAAACAAAACAATGAATGCAATAAAGATCTTCAAAACAAGATAATAGTAAATCCAAAATGGCTACTATAATGTATATATCTTGTTGTTTTTGAAATAGCTGCCCATGCCTGCCCGCCATGAACTGAAACTGCGAGCTAAAATAAATGTTTTTTCCTTTAGGTTACAGGTGTTGTGTATGGGCAGCAGAAGCAAACAGTGTGAGAGGAGAGTGGCTGAACTAGAAGATAGGACTGAGACAGGAGACCATATACTCATAGATACATTGAAAATGAGATATTGGAAATGGACCAAGAGTGGCTAGATGGTCTAAAGACTAACTTAAGAATGATTAGAATTAGAAAATAATTAAAAAGAGTGCACAAATGGCAAAAAACTCTGTTTTTAGAAATCATAGCAGACACTTTCCAAGTATGGGGAAAACATTCCATGTGCAAGTAAATGAGGCATGTAGAACCCTAAATAGCCACTACATAAAAGAACTCCCTCATGATACATCCTAGTCAAAATCCCAGAAGTCTAATGGAAGATCAAAACTTGGAGGGAACTTAGCAAGTTCTCAGGAAAACAAATTTCAACCCAGATAATATATCCTGCAAAGCTGTCTTTCACAATTAATGGAGAACTGAGGACTTTCCATGACAAAGACCACCTTAAGAAATTTATGACTCCTAGACCAGTACTACAACAAAATACTCAAGGATATCTTAGACAGAAACAATAAAGGCATCAATGCCAAAGGCCTATTGAAGCTGGGTACATAGTTAAGTGAAAGGAGAAAATTCAGGAATTATTAACAAAAAAAATTGCAATGACAGAAGTAAGTCAATACTTTTCAGTAATTACTGTCAGTGTAAATGGTCTCAACTCCCTAATCATGAGATGCAGATTGGCAGAATGGATCAACAGTATGCTGGTTACAAGAAATACATGTAATTTTCAAAGAGGCCCATAGGTTAAATTAACAAAGGGTAGAAAACAATTTTTTCATGCAGATGAACCTGAAGACAAGCAGGAGTAGGTGTCTTCTTTTCAGGTGAAGCCAAAAACTAGTCATAAGAGACAAAAAAAGACATTACATACTGGTAAAGGGAACTGTTGTAGTCAGGGGTTGCAAGGAGAACAATTACATACAGGACATATAGTTTATAGTATTATTGATAATGGTCACTTAAGGAGTTAAATACAAGAAAGTGCAGGAAATCTGGCTACAACAGTAAAAACCTAGAAAATTCAGCGAGAGTTCAGCTGAAAACCTAGAGCCGCTATCAGTGACTCATGCAAGTCTGTTTCAGGGATCTGCACTGGGAAGGCCCAAAGGTCAGTGGTGAAAGCTGGAAAATCTATGCCAGTGGAGTGAAGGATCTGTGCCAGTAGGTTGAGGGTTCTGCAGTGGTGCCAAGAATGGACGCTCAAAATAAGGACCAGGACTCCCTTTGAAAATTGCCACAGCAACCCTCAGCAACAATGAAGTAAACCAGAAGGTACACCCTTGAAATCTAGAGGATTAAAAATGAGTACTTCAGAGGAGACAAGATGGTCGATCATTGAGCAACAAAATTCAAAGCCTCCTGGGAGAAACAACTCATATGCCAGAATAAAACACCCTGGAGAGACCCAGACAGAGGGAGATGGATCCTCTTGACACAGGAAGAAATTAAAACATAAAAAAGCTTGTCAAATACTTTGGAACTACAACTGAAACAGCTAAAAATTCTGGGACACCACGTTTTTGTGGTGACCCGCCAAGTGTGCACCAGCTTGAATCTGCGCCGGCCGGCAGAGCCGCCCAAACTCGTTCCGCTGCCACTCACAGGAAGCACAGCAGTGCTGAAGCCGGGGGTTGGTGAGCCCAACGGAGAGCAGAGCCCGCAAAGGGACCTCCATTAATCCAGGGTCAGTGCTGGGAATGAGACCTCCCCCCACAGGAAGGGTGTGACCAAATGGGCGACATGTTGGAATCAGGCAGGAGGAGCCTGAACTGGGAGCAACAGTGACTTCAGTTCCTCCCTCCCCAGAGCAGATTCATGGGATTTGCTTGGACTGGGCCACGCCCTTGGCCAGGTCCCAATGAGCCGTCCCAAATTGATTCCCTGTGCCTAGGACGCACTAACTGGGTGAAGGCCCCTAAAGTTTGGCTGGCTCGGTGGGGAGGGGCAGGCAGGAGAGGGCAGAGGTCCCTCACCAGTATGCTTCGGAGAAACTGTGGCCAAAAGGGAAGGGGGCTGGGACCTACACTGTAACCTGTGTGTAGGAAGCCAGGGCCATGACAGGAGAGACAGGAGGAGGCCCCCAGCCCAGAACCCTGAGAGCACTGATCCAGGAGAAGGAAAAACAAGGGAGACTGAGAGTGGCAAACACGCAACATCAGACATGGCTTCAATGGACATTAAGAGATATCTTCGGGACCTTGTAGATGAGCTCAAAACTGAAATATTAAATCAGGTAAAGCAGGATATGAGTAGAGTAACAAAAGAAATGCTCTCAGGAAGCATCTCTCAGGATGATACAGATGGAAGAAGGGAGGAACACAAAAAAAGGAGAGAAACGTTTGATAAAGAATATAAACAAAATATAGAATACATGAAGCAGATTCAAAGAGACTATGAGGAAATTAAAAACTCCATTGAAAGCTGGCAAAACTCCTTGAAAGAAGCTAAGGATAGACTATCAAAACTTAAAGACAAGTTTGCAATGTGTGATGATGAAAGGAAAGATCTCTTAAAAATAGCAAGGAAACATGCAGTAACGATACAAAGGCTAGAAGATGACAAGAGAATCTACAATTTAAGAATAAGAAACATGAACGAAGAAGCAGGAATACATACAGGTGAATTACAAAGGCTATTCATGGAAATAATTAAGGAAAACTTCCCAAGCATGGGAAAAGAAAATGACATTCAGTTGTGTGAGGCATACAGAACTCCAGCCACCTACAACCAAAACAGATCTACACACCCACACATCTAATAATCAAGATGCCAGAAATTCAATATAAAAACAGAATATTAAAAGCCGTCAGAGAAAAGAAACAGATCACCTATAAAGGTAAGCCCATTGGAATCACAGTTGACTTCTCGACACAGACCATCAGATCAAGAGGAGCTTGGAGTGAAGTCTTCAAAGCCCTGAAAGATAATAACCATCAGCCCAGATTGATGTACCCTGCAAAACTGTCACTAGAAGTTGATGGAGAAACAAGATGCTTCCATGACAAAGAGGAACTGTGCGAGTTTGTGACCACCAATTCAACCCTACAGAGAATACTGAAGGACATTCTGGAGAGAGAGAAAAAAAATACCAGGATTTTAGGAACAGTGGCAGAAAGGCCTCAATGAGTGGGGCAGGCAGTAGAATGAAGGAGAAAACTAGACAAACAAAGGCAGGAAAATAGCATAGCAGAAATGAGGCAGAGAAAGATAACCAGACACTCTAACATAGATGGCCTTGATACACTATATTGTTAATAGTGCACCAGGATTTAAAAGCCACATTACTCACACTACTCTGCTTCGATGTGTTATATTCTGTTCCAGTCATTCTTCCTCTACTAGATTTGAGGGCACAGACAGTAATCCCCAAAATAACAGGATATAGTATGGTAATCATCCTTAATTTCCTATTAACTTAATCTAAAGCTCTGTGAAACCTACACTGTTTCACCATGACTGATCATAATCGAATCTGGTTTGTTGGATCGCTGTTTTATATTGATAGATTTTATTCAAAGCTGTTATGATTGATAGTATCAAGTCTAAGAGTTTAGGCAACTGCACTTAAGATGACAAGATCCACTAGAATATCCACTATGGTTTGATTATTATCTGCCTTTGAAGTTTTATACTGTCTACAATGTTTTATTTTTACTAATATTATTATTTACTGCTATACTCAATTATACTGCTATATTCAATTATGCCTGATGATATAGACATTCTATTGAAGATAATAAGAAACAACACAGTAATCATTGTAGATCACCTTGTACTGTGGTTTTATATGACTTTTTGATTTCATGTTTTTATAGGAATTTTTTTTATTGCTCTCCCCATGCCCCCAGAAATATGTTTTGTTTTGTCTTGCTAAGTTTTGTTTTTCCCTCTAATACAGAAAGGATAGAAATACATGCAGAGATTCATGCATGTATAGCTGTTTATACTCTCACTGTTTGACTATCTACTTTGTATGCTTTAATTTTGTAACTTGAACAACTATTTCTAAGAGGACAATATGTAATTTATTAACTAGTGATTTCTTATTGTTTATCTTTTTTTCTTTTTTTATGGAATTCTGTATTACCTCTACCCTTTACATGCTTTTGTTTCTCTTTAAATAAAATAAATAAATAAATAAATAAATAAATAAATAAGTACTTCAAAAATCTGTAGTCCAAGGGCTAGAGATTTAGCTCAGTGGCGTAAGTGCCTGACTTGCAAGCGTGTGGTCGTGAGTTCGAACCCTGGGTACTGATTAAAAAAAAAAATGTGTAGTCCAATAAACTGTAGAATGTAGAATCGATGGACAGAAACCTAGACACATTGTGGATTACCAAAATGGACCAAGAAGACATAAAAATTTCGAGCAATCTAGTAACAGCAATGAAATTGAGGTACTAATAAAAATCCTACTAAATAAGAAAATGCCAGGACCTGATGGACTTATCAGTGAATTCATTTTATTTTCCTTTTCTTTATTTTGGTACCAGGAATAAAAATCACAATCTTGTGCTTGGAGGAAGGTGCTGTGCTACTGAGCTATATCCCTGAGCTCCACTTTTTTTTTTTAAATTCCCAGTATTGAGAATCAAACCCAGGACCTTGCGCATGATAGGCAAGCACTCTAGAACTGAGCCACATCCCCAACCAACAATGCTAAATTCAGCCAGAACTTTATGGAAGTACTAACACCAATATTACTGAAACTGCAATGAAATTGAAAGGGAAGGAACACTGCCATACTTATTCCTGGAAGCTAGCTCTAACTCTAACTCTAACTCTAACTCTAACTCTAACTCTAACTCTAACTCTAACTCTAACTCTAACCCTAACCCTAACCCTACCCTAACTCTAACCCTAACCCTAACCCTAACCCTAACCCTAACCCTAACCCTAACCCTAACCAAACAAGGACTTAAAAAAGAAAACTGCAAATCAATCTTTTTAATGAATGTAGATGCTAAAATCCTCAGCAAGATACTGCAAACAGAACACAACAAATCTTCAAAAAGATCATATGTTGTGACCAAGTTGACTTGATCCTTAGGATGCATGGATGGTTAAACATATGTAAATTAGTGAATGTAGCACAAAGAGAAACAAGGACAAAAACTATATGATCATCTGAATAGATAAAAACAAGTATTTGACAAAACCCAACATCCATTCATGATAAAAACCCTGAAGAAAATACTATGACCTTAGTTTAATTTGATAAAAGCCATTTATGACATCCTTACTGCCAACATAGTGTTTAGTGGGGAAAAATTGAAAGCTTTTCCCCTAGAATCAGAAACTAGACAAGGTTTTCCACTCCCACCACTTTGGTTAAATGTTGTATTAACCACCAGGCAAGAGAAAGAAATAAAAGGGAAACAAACAAGAGAGGAAGAAGTCAAACTGTCTTTATTTGCAGTAGACCTAATCCTGCACATAGAGGACCAAAAACATTTTGCCAAAGATGCCTACAACTTATATAAACAAATTCAGCAGTGTTACAGAATACAAAAATCAACATAAAAAATCAATAGCATTCCTATACTAATAATGAACTCACTGAGAAAAGACTGAAGAGGGGCCAGGGATTTAACTCAGTGGCATAAGTGCCTGCCTGGCAAGTGCAAGGTCATGAGTTCGATCCCCGGTACTGCCAAAAAAAAAAAAAAAAAAAAGGACTGAAGAAAATATAAGTTATGATAACTTAAAAATTATATACCTAGGTTTTAATTCAGCCACGGAAGTAAAAGACCTTTATATTAAAAACTGTAGTATTCTAAAAACACTTGAAAATGGCAAGATATCCCTTGTTCCTGGGTAGCCAAAACCATTATTGTTAAAGTAACCATAATACCAAAACTGACACATAGATTTAATACAGTCCTTATCAAAATACCAACAACAGTCTTCACAGAACTAGAAAAAAATCCTAATATTTATATGGAATCAGAAGAGACACAGAATAGAAAAATCACTCCTGTGCTACAAGAATAAAGCAGGAGGCATCACAATCCTGGATCTCAAGCTATAATTACAAAAACTACAGTGAAAAAATAAAAGCATAGTATTGGCACAAAAATAGGCTCATGGATCAGTGGAACCGAATAGAGGATGCAGAGACAGTCCTGGGTAACTCAGATATGTAATCTTTGACAAATAGGCCAAAAACAGCTGGAGAAAATGTAGCCTCTTCAACAAATGGTGCTAGGAAACTGGTTATCCACATGCAGAAGATTGTATCGAGACCCATGCCTTTCATCGTGCACTAAAATAGAATCAAAGTGGATCAAATACCTAGATACTAAAACAAAAACATTCTGAGATACATAGCCAGCTCTTCAAAAACATTAAAAAGATAATTTATGGCTGGTATGGCCAGATTGCCAGGCTGGGTTTGAATTTATAATATTCCTACTTCAGCCTCCCAGAGTCCTGGGATTACAGGGTATACTGACTCACTCAGTAGTAAATTCTCTCCTTTTGGCTATTGCATATAATATGTAGAAATCAGGGTTTTTGCCCTTATGAAACATCATTAACTCCCTTTATGGGTATAGATTCGATGTAGCATGTGTAACAGATTGTTTAGAAAAACTTACACACATACTTGGAGTGCACTACATGCATGTTACTGTATTTAAACAAATGAGAATTTGCATTTAGTTTTGTTTTTGTCATTAAAAAGTACAAAATACATTTACTGTGCATTTCTATATATATGTATAGGAAGACATATTTGCTCATGCACAATTCAGATATTTTAGAATTATTGTTTAACAATGAAAATTTCATTATGTTTTTCCTGAAACCCTCATATTTGCTTTTAATTGTAAGCTTGACTCTCAAAATAACTATGAGGAACTTTTTGTGCTTTAAATTATCAGTGTTGTCTTTAGTGTGAAATTATAGCTTTATGTTTTGATGTCAGATACAGACTTAAAATGTTAATTCACTTGAGCTATAAAGAAATCCACGAAGACTGCATTATACAACTTTGTTGTGACACTCTGCACCATTTGTGTGGTGTATAAAAAATCAGAATTAAAAGCCTTTTTTATATCTGTATATTTTAATAAAACACATTACAAAACATGCATACTGATTATTTGATGGAAAGCTTTCTCATCAGTCTGGCCATGAGGAAAATTAAGAGTGTCTTACAACCCCATGGAAATGGTCAAGGCTTTTTAGGAGAGAAAAAAAGAACAAAAGAATATGTCGGGCGTGTACACAACTGTGTTATTGGCAGGAAGTGTGCTGACTGCTTTATGAATGTGTGAATTTGTGGATTATCTTTTCCTATTATTCATTGAATGAGAGGATGTTTCTTGATATATAAATAGAATATTCATTTTGCCAAACCTTGTTCAGTTAGTGATAAACTGAACCTTCATAACGTTTTTCTGCCTATGAAAGTAGTTTTGAAGGAATAATCATAGTTGTGACATTCTATGGATGATAGACGGCAGTGGAGTGATCAGAATTTCACTGTATGTCGTAGCCCTAATGAGTACCTAATTGAAGGTGACAAGCTGTTTTCCCCCTCCCTGTTCGAGCAAAATCTTAGCATTCATTATTAACTCATTTCTTTATCAGCAGTGGACTGCATGATTAATTTTTAGGAGAACACTTGCAAAATAAGTTTTGAGATTCTTTATTTTAGAGACTGGAGTTCAGGCTTTTACAAATTTGCTTCCCATCTCTATTTTTATAGTTTGTATTTCTACCATGATGATGACATAGCAACATTCTCATTACCCTGAAAAGTTTCTTATGCCACTTTATATTCTATGTCTTCCATTCCTATCCTCTACTGACTACCAATCTGTTTGCTATTATTATAGGTTAGCCTTATTATAAAGAAGGAATCATACAGTATATACACTTTTACGCATGAATGGATTTTCCTGACTACTGAAGCATGGATTTGACATTCATTTAGGTTGTTTTATGGATAAATTGTTCTTTTGAATTCCATTGAATCAGTATTTCACTATGCATTCTCAGTTGATGAATATTTATTTTTAGTTTTTATTATTAATAATAAAGTAGATAATCACGTGGGAAGGATATGTTTATTTTTTAAAGAAACTGGTAATCCATTTTTCAAAGTAATTTTTCATTCCCAGCAGTGATCATAAGAGTTTAAATTATTCTCCATTCTTTCCTATGCTTTATATTACCAGGTTTTAAAACTTTTCATGTGTAAGTGATGTAGTGATATATCATATTGGTTTCCATTTGTATTCTCAATATATTTAATATTTCATGTGCTTAGTTACTATCTCCATATCTTCTTTGAGGAAGTATATTTTTAAATATATGAACATTTTTAAAGGACTGAATGTGTCATTATTATTTGAGTTACATGAACTTTTCATTATTTCTCCTTTATTACGTGTTTTGTAATTTCCCTTCACAGTATATGGTTTGCTATTAAATTATCTCATTTCTGTGTATTACAAAATAAAAGTATACAATTTGAATTCTGTTAAAAAATTCTGACAAAAAATATGGTGAATACTACAGTAAAAGATACATTTTCATTATCCTTCTCAAAATAATCTTTTATGCTTCAAAAACTTACTGCATCTCCCTTCTTTCTTGTCACTCTGTGAAGCAGTTCTGGAAGTCTTTTTTCATGAATGTCTTAGTTATCCATCGTGGTTGCCTCACTACCCAGAATCAGTGTTTACTTTTCCTGGTCATTTTGACATTGCAAAAGAGCCGGAAGTCCCATGGTGCCAGATCTGGTAAATACGGTGCATGAGGACTCACTGTGATGTTTTTATGAGCCTGCATATCTGTTGGATGGCATGTGGTAGCATTCATTACATTTTTGATTGCTCTTGTAAAGACAGAAGAGAATTTCCAGAACTGCTTCTGAAAGTGGCAAGAAAGATGGGGTAAGTGCATTTGAAGAGGGGGAGAATTCTAACGTGAATTAATAGCAATGTGTTTTTTACTGTAATAAATATTTAAAAACTCTAAACCTTTAAACCTTTATTGTTTGTGTTGACACTTCTCACTTGTGTTTTCATGTATCCGCTTCTGTTTCAGCAATAAATAAGAGAATTTTTCTCTGCTTTATTTTATACTAGACATTGTATAGTTTGGGCTAATCTGTTTTTAGATCTGTGATACATTTTTATGTTTTGTTTTTGTTTTGGCTTTTTGAGACCAGAGTTTCACTCTTGAGCTGGCCTTGAACTCATGAGCCCAGGCTGACCTTGAAACTGGAGGCAGCTTCTCCAGTGCTGAGGATGCAAGCATGTGTGACCACACCTGACCTATAATAGACTTTTAGTTAATTCTTATATAATGTACTTTTAGCATCTTTTGATCCAACGATTGTCCTATCATTTAGTTATACCACCAATTAAAATCAGTTGATCATACAAGTGTGTTTTTCAGGACTTAGCAGTTTGTATACTTTCAGGAATTTATGTCATATTCTCTGTTTCTAACTGTATGTTTATTTTTTTTTCTTATTTTTCTTGAACACTTGGATTAGTGAGAGCAATTATTTACTCTTTTCAAAAATACCATTTTTTTCATTTGTTTTTTGAAAAGAAAATATTTTTGTATTTTCAAGATTGAGTTTTGAGTTTTTTCTTTTTGCTTACTTACTGTTTTTGTTTTCTAGTTTTCATTTTCAATTCTCATTCTATCTTCATTGGTTTTAATTTGCTTTTCTTTTCCTACATTGTTTTAACTTGAAAGTTGTACACATTTATGGAGAAGTGTGATGGTCTCGTACATTGTGCATCTCCTTGAACATTTATCATACCTTTATGGTGAAAAGTTTAAAATATGATCCTTTACCTATTTGAAACGTCCAACACATTATTGTTATCTGGAGTTACCCAATTGTGTAGTATATCACCAGAACCATTAACCAGCCTTGTTTATGCCTCCCTCCCTTCTACGATTCCAGCTTTGATAGACACCATTTTACTTTCAGTGTTTATGAGATCAACTTTTTTGATTTTCCCATATGAGTGAGATCATGGGAGTGCTTATCTTTCTGTGCTTGGCTTATTTCACTTAACAAGCAGCCACCAGTTCCATCTGTTTTGTTGCTAGTGACAGGATTTCATTGTGTCGATATGCCAAATTGTTTTATTCATTCATCAGTTGATGGACCCTTTTGCAGTTGTGACTGTGCTACAGAAAACATGGGAGTGCAGATGTCTCTCCCACATGCTCGTTTTATTTTCCTTAGATATATACCCAGTCAAGAACCTGTAGATCACATGATAGATCTATTTTTAAGTTTTTAATTTTATTTTTAGTCAAACAGCACACATTTATTACCTCACAGTTTCTGTGGGTTGGGAGATAGGCATGGATCAGCTGAATCCTCTTCTCGGAAATTTAAAAGGCTTGTGTTAAGGTGTTGGCAAGGCTGCAATCTCATCTGGAGTTAATTTTTTTTTTAAAAGAAGTAGAAGTTTAATTTGGTTCACATTTAAAATTTTTAAAAAATTAGCCTCCATACTTTTTTCTAGAATGGATATGTTAATTTAGATTCCTACCAACAGGGTACAAGAAATTTCTTTATATTCTCACCACTACTCGTTTTGTGTAGTCTTTTTGGGGGGGAGTGTACTCTTTTTAATAAGAACCATTCTTAAGTAGAATGAGGCTATTTCACATTGTTTCAATTTTCATTTCTCTGTGGGTTAGAGATGTTGAACATTAAAAAAAAAAACTTGTTGGCCATCCATGTATCTTTTGGGAAATATCTTTGGTTCTAGTGCTTATATTTTTAAATTGTGTGTTTTTTCTACTGAATTTTTTGAGCTCCTTATATGTTCTATGAATCAACTCTATGGTTTACAGTTTTTTTACTCTTATTTTGTTGGTTGTCTTTTTGTTCTATGGATTGTTTCCTTTGCTTTGCTGTATAAAAGGAAAAGCCTTTTGGTTTGATGTAATCCTATTTATGTATTTTTGCTTTTGCTATCTTGTCTGTAAAATCTGTGTTCATTATAATAGTCTAGACTTTTTTCCTGTGTTTTTAGTTGCATGACTTACATTTCACTCTTTATTTTCCTACTTACTTTAGATGGATATATTGAATTGTTAATCTGTCCTTGTGTGAAGAACACATTGTGTTAATACTCATAACTTTGTAATAATTCATATCGTGTAAGATCCGATTCCATACATGACATATTTTTCATTGCTAATAATTTTTTTTATTTTAAAAAGGATAAAACAGAGTAAAATCAATCCAAACAAACCAATGTAAGAGACACAGGACTTCAAAACATTACAACACCAACAACAGTTACCAAATGCTCCTTGATATCTTCAAAATAGCTGCAGATAACTTTGGGT
This sequence comes from Hydrochoerus hydrochaeris, assembly GCA_004027455.1. NCBI lineage: Eukaryota > Metazoa > Chordata > Mammalia > Rodentia > Hydrochaeridae > Hydrochoerus > Hydrochoerus hydrochaeris. The sequence goes on from PVLA01006571.1 coordinate 67,877, forward strand.
ATAGTAAAAAAACAGAACAGAATAGAATAGAAACAATAAAAACGAAACAAGGAATGCAATAAAGGACTTCAAAACAAGCCAATAGCAAATCCAAAATTGCTACCATAATGTATCTTGTTATCTTTGAAATAGCTGCTTTCGCCATCGGATTTAACGTAATCAAACAAAACAAAAGAGAATAAAACCCAACCCAGCAAAACAATGGAAATGATATAGGACTTCAAAACAAGACCATAGGGAATCAACAATGGCTGCAGTCCTCAGAAGATCACCCTAGATGCCACACTCTGTATGGCTATGGTCTGAAACTATGGTCAGACGACTGACCCTAGACCTGCATTGTTAGTGAAACACCAAAGCACCACAGGCATCCAACTGCATTTCACCTTGGTAGCTATCTTCACTGCTTGTTTCTCAGGATAATCTGGTTGCTTATGGCAGGTAGAGGTGGGGGATTGGTACTTCTTGTTTGCCAGGCGAAGGAAGGGGCTGGGGTCTGTCTGTTCCCAGTCCGGCGGCAGCCTGTGCATGGCACTGGTTCCCAGACTGGGCTTGCTTCCTGGTGTGGCCTTGTTCTCCTTCCTCCCAGTCTGCAAATGGCACTGACTCATGGGGAGAGGCTGGGATCTGTCTGTTATTTCTAATCTTTAAATTTAGTTCTCATCAGATAGATTTTTGATGAGGCTTTAAAATCTCTTTAGAGAAACTTTTAGTCTATGATACTTTATTTAGTATTTATTTATTTTTGTCTTTTTGATACAGGGTCTCACTATGCAGTTCAGGCTGGCCTTGAACTCACTTTGTAACCCAGGTTGGCCTTGAACTTGCAGTGATCATCTGCCTGAGCCTCCCAAGTGCTGGGATTACAGGATACCATTTGTATCTACCACACTTATATTTAGGTTTTTTTTTTTTTGGTACCAGGGATTGAACTCATGACCTCACACTTGTCAAGCAGGTGTTTATGCCCCTGAGCTAAATCCCCCAGCTTGTATTTAGATTTTAAAGAAAACTTTTGCTGTTGTTTATTTTGAGATAGAATCTAGCTCAGGATGGACGCTTTTGATTCTTCTGGCTCCACTTCTTGAATACTTGGACTATTTTATTCTGTTTTGAATAAACATATTAAAATATTTCTTTATATTTAATTCAGGATATTCAAAGCTTTTGGTTTTTAATGCCATTGTGTATATTAAAATTTCACTTTTTAATTTTGTTATTTTTCAGAAATACAAGTAATATTTATATATTAACCTAGAATTTAGTGACTGTGATTAATCAACTATAGACTTGGTTTATTATTATAAATCTGATTATTATAATTGGATTTTCAGCAAATAATAGTGGGTGTAGCTTTTTTCTTGTAACTGTTACTTTTCTTGACTTATGTACAGAACATGTCCTACTGTGTTCAGTCATGATGTTAAAATGAGTCTTTTTGTTCAGGGTAAAATCTTTCAGTATTGTGTAATTATGTTTTTTTTTTTTTTTTGCTAATTTTGTTAAAGTCTAGTACTTTTTACCAGATTAAGGGATTTTTTTTTGTCATGAATGTGTTTCAAAATTTATTAAATACTTTTATGAATATATTGAGATAATCATGCAGGCAATTTTTTCTGCATAGTATTATTTGCTGAATATATATGTATCTTTCCATTCCATTAATTTTGGTTTGTACATTAAATGGAATGGGTATGTGTTATGATCATGTTTCTGGTAGAGTCTGAATCAGTTTGCTGATGTCATGTTAATAAGGGATTTTCGTATTGTGCTAGAAAAAAGCTTGGTTTATTGGAGCTGCCTCTATCCCACTTCCGTGGTGTTGGGATCACCATAAAGGCCAGCACTCTACCACTGAGCTACAACCTATCCTTCTTATTTAAAAGTAATGCCTTTTTTCTTTTAGCACAAGTCCATCTTACTGCTGTGTGGATTTGTATTCACTTCGTACTGGGGAGATGGTCAAGTCTATTCAATTTAAAACACCTATTTATGATCTTCACTGCAACAAGCGGTAAGCATTTAGGTAATATACTTCCTGCATATTGTAGTTTAGTAATCTAGTAATTTCATGATTTAGATTTATTAAAAAATACTCTTAAGGAAAATTATTCCAAATTTTGTCCATTGAAAAAGCTGCTGTGAGTTTTGATAAATTTGTTCAGACTTCTAGTCTTGACCCACTGGAAAATTGTGAATTCATTGTAGTGGATAACCAAAACTTTAAAAACAAAATGAAGATAGAATTGAAGATGGTATCCAAGAAAACATAGCTTAATTTTCCTGATAAACCATATATATATATATATATATATATATATATATATATATATATATACACACACACACACACACACACACACACACACACACAATGTATTATGCTTATGTATATTTGTATATTATTGGTCTATAATGTGAACTGTGATTTTGGTAGGAGGACTTACTAAAACTTTTAAAAAGTGTGTTTCTAAATGTAAAATATTCTTTAAAAAAATTTTTTTTTATTATTTTGAAGGTAGCAAAATACAACAGAACAAGATGGAAAAAGCCAACTGAGACAGTGCAGTGAAATTGGTAGAGAACCCCTCAGCATAACAGTAATAGGTACCATAGTATATCCCGTTATCTTCACAACAGTTGTTCTTTCAGTCAGGTATAGCCAAATCAAAGGAAATATAGGACATTCTAGAACTTATCAAAACAGAATATTGAATAGAGCAATACCATTAATCAGAACAAAGCAAAACAGTGATAACAATATTTGCCTTCAAAGAGATGGTAGAAAGAAATCCCCCCTGTTTGTTACATTGCATATGGTCAATGTCTCAAGATGTTCAGATCTCTGGCTCCCACTTGCTAATGGAGGTGGGGGGTTGGAGTTGGGATGTTTGATTCTGATCCCGTGCCTGGTAGGTTCATGGGAGCCACTGAGTGATTTGTCTTCTGCCTCAAGCCTGGAGCTCTTACCGAGAGAGGGCAGTCAAATTGCCTTTGTGTGCTGCCCCCTGAGTCCCTCCATGGTTGGATCTCTTTAAATGTAAAATATTCTTTAACCTTTTTTTTTTTTTTTTGTTTAATGCTTTAGGCTTCATAATGCAGCTAAAACAGGCATTGGATTTATTTTCCTCCTTTAAAATTATGGGATAATATTCACATCTAGGCTGAACTGTTCTGTGACTCCTGGTGATGAAGACAAATTAAGTATAGAATGTAAGAAAGAAAAGGAATTTTTGAGCTCTTTTATCACACAATCATTTGAAAAACTGAAGTCCTCTGATGATTAATGCCTTGATCAACAGTCTTGAATATAAGGTATAAATCTGCTGCCATCTGAATGCAACACATGAAACATAACAAATGAAATATTTTCTGCCGTTTCAATATATTCAAGGGAAACAAGATATTCTCAGGTTAGATTTTAAAGGGATTCTTCAAAAAGTACTAAAACATGCAAAAGTAAAGAAAACAAGGATTATCACTATTGTTAGGAGTATTTGAATTTAAGTTTAAAAATGTGAAAGTTAAAGGAAATAGAAGAAACAGCATAGTAGTGGTAGGGTAGAACATCAACTTAGCCAGAATTACACATAAGTGGTAAACTGTATTATTGAATGGTTTGGTCTAAATAATTCATTTAACCCAGAAAACTTTTCTTTGTCCTATTGAAAAGTAGGTTACATATTATTTAGCAAAAAAGAAACCTAAACATATGTACAGAGATTTTTAGGGCACACTTGTGTTACTTGTTTTATTAATATATAGCTATGCTAGAAAACAGAGAAGATAGAAACAAACTTTCCAAGTCTTTACTTCTTCTTTTATGACAATATCAAGGGGAAAGTAGACTCCAAATAAATGTAATAAAATATAGGTGTGAAATAACCCTTACTGAAACAAGGTGGTAACAATGACTGGAAGATTGATCTCTCTTGCTCTTTAAGCCATTTAAATAAATCGTTTTCAAAGTAGCAGTTATTCTGGGCCTGTCCCATTATTGTATATTTGGATCTGTTTTGTTGTTTAGGCAGATGACTTGTCATCTTAATTAGGGATATGCAGCTTGAGAATAACTGTACTTGAGGAGCTTTATTAAAGAAATTATACTAAAGGATCCTCATCTGTACTTGGATCTGATGTAAGTGATGAGACTATGCCCTTGCTATAAGGTAATAAGGTTTTGAGGGGATTTGAGAGAGAGGGAGGGAAAGTGTGTATTTTCTAAATGTTGGAGGAATATTAGTAATCGATTAATTTAAAAATTGTATGAAACAATTATGGTGGTGTAGATATATATTTTTAGACTATTTTGATATTCTTTCTTTCAAAAAGTTTAATCTCTAGGGTTTAATTTCCCCAAGCTTCAATGTAGGATGGGATTAATAGCTTATTTAAAATGACTAGAATATAGTAGAAATTTTGGTAAGCAATTTTGAAGCAAGAGATTAAGGTGTAGATCTAAGAAGATGAGTATAATAAAAGACTAGCTTAAAAATATCAGATACTCTGATATAGGCATAATTCACTTAGGAATAGAAAAAAAGGGGGAAGACAAGGTACTGTAGATGGAAGTAAGGTGGTAAGAGGTGATGAAGTAAAGAATTAAAATAGCCCAAGAAAGGAAATTAGGGGAGGGGTTTGAAATCTCTCCCACCCAGCATAAAGGCAAAACATTCCACATTGCAAAGGGGAGCTGAGACCTTACATATCAACCATAGTAGTTAATATAAGTAAATTTAAATCACCCATAACAAGATATTTTCAAATAGAGTCAATAAATAAACCAATGAAATAATCTGTCTGAGGTCCAGACATATTGATAATCAGGTGTGTATACCAAGCACACTTTCATGATTGTATTGAGTGAAAATCTCAACAGAGAAATAGGATCTTCAAAATAGATCAGTAGAGCATACACTTGTAATCCCATGACTCAAGAGGCTGAGGCAGGAGGATTGCCATGAGTTCAAGGCCTTTGCCTGGGATACATAGTGAGTTCGAGGCTCGCCTGAACTACATAGCAAGACCCTGTCTCCAAACAAACAAACAAACAAACAAGAAACCCAACCTCTCCCCAAACCCCCAAACAAAACAAAACAAAAATAGGTCAGTAGAAATTATACAATTTTAAGAGTAGATCTAAAAAGTAGAAAAATATACCAGAGCCTCATGGATTTTTTTTTTTTGTACCAGGGATCTGATTCACGACTGTGAGCTTGCAAGGCAGGCACTCACACCACTGAGCTAAATTTCCGGCCCACCTCAAGGATTTTTAGACAATATTAAAAGATTTAAGATGATAAGTAAGAAAACATTACTTGAAAAGATAAATTTTAAAAATTACACAAATTTTACAGAGAACATAAATTTATATATTCATGGTCCCCAGGAGCACCAAATAGCATAAATAAGAAAACTATTCTTAGATATATTGTGGTAACATAAGAGAACAGCATAAGAAAATTAAAGATAACTTAAAACACCTAGACAAAATAAAGCACATTACATGTGTGGAAACAATTGCATGAATGCTGGACTCGCCTGGAGCATGCAGAAGAATTGGGAGCACTCGGAAGAAATCTTCCATTTTGTTACTTCCACTACTCTCCATTAGGATAAATACACATTTACATATGTACCTATATTAGATCCTGTGTATCCATCCAAATCTTTTCATCCTGAGTGTATATTCCCTCCATGTACACACCCATTTTCTTAAATTAAGAGTTTTATATTCCTACCACTGATCATAAATTGTTCTCTTCATGCCTGCACTGGTTTGAAGTTCCTGTTACTGTGTGTCAGTCAAAATCTTGTTTTACTGAGCGGTATTTGGGATTCACAAATCAAATATTTGTTAATTTTCTACTCTATACCAGGCTTGAATTTCAGCCTTGTGTGTTTGTCAGTGAACCAAACTTTTTTTTTTTTTTTTGTCTTTTTGAGACAGGGTCTCGCTATGCAGTTCAGGCTGGCCTTGAGTTCACTTTGTAGCCCAGGCTGGTCTCGAACTCGCAACGATCCTCCTGCCTCAGCCTCCTGAGTGCTGGGATTACAGGTGTAAGCCACCATGTCCGGCAAAACTTTTGTTTTGTTTTCGTTTTTGAGACAGAGTCAAAAGCCAAATTTATGTCTTCATTCCGTTATATTTTTAACAAAGGCAGACTCTCAAATTAGTGTAGATGCTGATAGAAGGAACTGGGTGTTTGGAGGCTCAGCTGTACACAAAGTACCAAAGGCAAATCCGTCTCCTGTAAGGAGCTCTATGGAATTACACGGGAGATTTGTCAGCTCCTACAATCCTGTGAGTTGTGAGGTTTTGCAATTGGGTTGATGAAGGAAAAGACCCTCTGAGGTTTGAAAATGAGAAACTGAAGCCTAACATTCCAAGGCCATTTGTGCCTTGACATTCACAGCATACATGTTCCTTGGGGCACTCGGGACAAAGAAAGTCCAACAGCTCCTGTGCCTCACCTTCGAGGGCTCAGAGTTAGGTCTTTCTGTTGCAAATTTGTTGTTTTATTGTTAAAGGGATATGGCCAGCCCCACACAGAGATCCGTATGTTATATTACAAACTCAAGCTAATAATGACATGTATTTTCATAGTACTGGGTGGTTGTGAGTTTTTTGTGTTGTTGTTGTCTTTCTGTTTTTCATGTTTTGTTTTGAGGTGGGGCCTCACTGTACAGTTCAGGCTAGCCTTGAACTTCCTGTACAGCCCAACCTGTACTCAAACTCACAGCGATCTGCCTGCTTCCTCCAGCCTCCCAAGTACAGGAATTACAGGTGTGCACCACACCTGGATTATTTGATTTTTTTAAAAAATGATTCATAGTTTGTTTAAAGGAAAAGTACAGACCTTGGTAAATAATATTTACACATGGAAATGCTTTTTTCTATCAAGGTGCAGTGTATGAGATGGCTCAGGTTATTACAGTTACAGAACACAGTTGAAGTTTACTATTGAGTGTTTATAAGTAGTAACCACCAGTAAACCAGTAACAAACTCAGCTGAAGGTAAAATAATCACAAAGATGTAAAAATAATTATTCATTAAGAGTTTTGTTTTTTTTTTTTGAATCGGGAATTGAACTCATGACCTCATGCTTGCCAGGCAAGCCCTGTGCTGCTGAGCTATATCCCTGGCTTATGATAAGTTTTTTGAATCAGCAAATATAACTTTTAACAAATGAACAAATTAATAAACCATGAATTTTAAATACTAAATTTTTGTTTTTCCCGGTAATTATTAGTATGTGTTTTAATATTTACCTGTACAAAATTTGGAAAAAAATAATATAAAAAGTATTGCTTTGCAATTATAATTTTTTACTAGATTTTTGGAAATAATTTTTAAACTTGACAATTTGTGTTAAGATTCTAGCTAAATTTTAATAAGTTGATTGAATCACAAATGATGTATTTATACTGAGTTGCATTTGTCTTAGATTTCTTTCTGTGTGTGTGTGTGTGTGTGTGTGTGTGTGTGTGTTGGGAAATTCAGCATTTTAAGATGATGTATTATATAAATCCATTTTGTTTAATTCCATGACTCTGAAACATAGTGAACAATGAACGCTGTTGATGTTATTTATGCTTAAGGTTACATATTTAAAAATGAAGGAAAATGAAACTTTCTTAAGAAAAGAATATTTTTTGAGGTAATAGCTTTTCTTCAGTAACATTTTCTAGTCATTTCTGTCCTACTTATATAAAAGATTTGCTTGCTTATATTTTTGTCTTTAAGAGGTAGATAATTCTCAGCTTAAATAGAATAATAAATGTTTTGTTTTTAAATTTAAATGCTTTGTTTTTAAATTTGTGATTTAACTTATTTATGATTCCAGGATTCATAGAATTTTATTTTTACTTTTTTCGTTTTTCCCTCCAATCTTAGGATCCTCGTCATAGTGTTACAGGAGAAAATTGCTGCCTTTGATAGCTGTACTTTTGCAAGAAAATTTTTTGTTACAAGTATGTATCAAATCATTTTATAAGCCATTATATGCTTTTGAGTTTTTATTACTTGATACAGTCAGCAATTTATAATCATATCATTGCTATTGCATTTGAATTTTGATGATCTTACGATTTTTGTGGATATTCTTGCACAGTAATTGTGTGATATGTAATTTCATCTTGTCAACATATTATCAGACATATTGCCTCAGTTTCTTCTTACATACTCTCCTTGCATAATTGTGGTTAATATCCTATATCTTTTATTTTTTGAAAGCACTTGTTAAATTGCTTGTTTATCTTCCATGCTTGAAGAAGTATCTAGATTCTCCTATTTGGGGGCTTGAAAATTTCCTGTCTTTTTTTTTGCTTTATCTTTGCTCCACTTTAATAAATTTTACCACTGTCCCAAAATTCAAAACTAAGCATAGAATCTAGGCCCAAATTATGTGCTCAAGCACATGGAATTAATATATTTGATACATGAAATTACATGTGTGAAATTTTATCTAGAGCAGAAGGTGAAGTGGGGCGGGGTGGTGAGGAAGGCAAAGAGAGAATCCAATTCATTAAGATATGTATTTGCTTATGGAGTTGTTTGCAAGTAGTATTTTGTATTAAGTTGGCAGGGTGAAAATTCCAGCAGAAACCAATTGCACATTGTAGTCTTCTTTTCTTTCTTTCTTTCTTTCTTTCTTTCTTTCTTTCTTTCTTTCTTTTTTTTTTTTTTTGGTCTTTTTGAGACAGGGTCTCGCTGTGTGATTCAGGCAGGCCTTGGGCTCCCTTTGTAACACAGGCTGGTCTCGAACTTGCAATGATCCTCCTGCCTCAGCCTCCCAAGTGTGCACTTTGTAGTCTTAAGGCTGTCTCAGGACAGAATTTTGTTTAAATATTTTTTTTGCAGTGTATATTTTGCATTCTTTTTCAGCTTCTCCAACTGACCATGGAAGCTTTAGTTGAGTTTTCCTAGAGATTCTGAATAAATAATTGCTTTCAATTTTGAAATGAGCAGGAAATCTTAATTGTATTTGTTGGAGCTCTTAAAATACCATCTATTTACACAGATTTGTATAGAGTATCTTCTGTGTACCAAGCACCTGGTGGTAGCTATTTTTATGTATAAGATTGTTTTCTTTGATATAATTACTGAAGTATATGTTGGATATAATTATATACATCATGCACCACAATTCATTATAGTACATTGTTTGACATTTTGTAGACCATGAAGAAAAATAAGACAAGTGCATGCTTTTATGCTTATAATCTATTTTCTTCCTGAGATGTATAGTTATTATATATATTTTTAAAATTTTATTTTTATTTTTACTTTTTTTTTTTGAGACAAAGTCTAGTTATGTAGTGCATGCTGACCTTGAATTCATTTATGTAGTCCAGGCTGGCCTCAAACTCATGGTGAGCCTTCTGCCTCAGCCTCCCAAGTACTGGGATTACAGGCATGTGCCACCATGCTTGGCACTATATTTGTTATATTTCAAATTAAATAATTAAAAAATAGAACCGCATAATGGTTTCATCCATTTATGCCTGTTGGATAGGGTACAGAAAATAAATGAGAAGGGTATACAGATATTTCAGCCAGATCCAGGTGTCAGATTTTCCTGAGCTGCTTTCATCCCTTTTTATCAGTAGTTTTATGGTATATATTATTCATCAGAAATACTTGCTTCAAAACTTCTGCAGTGTCTCTATTTTAATTTTATACTTATAGTCTGTATTTCATGATAGTGAATGTTACCATCAGGTCAGGAGCATGGAACTATCTTTTGCTTTTTTTTTAAGTTTTTAAAAGATAGATATTGCTGGGTGTTGTGGTGCATGCTTATCATCTCAGCACTTAGGGGGCTGAGGCAGGCAGATTGCTGTGAGTTCAAGGCCAGCCTGGGGTGTATAATGAGTTGAAGGTCAGTCTAGACTGCATAAAGAGATCCTGTCTCAAAACAAATAAAAGAAAAAAAAAAGAGAGAGGGAGAGAGGGAGGAAGGGAGGAAGAGAGAGAGAAATGAAGACATTGTGCTGCCTTACTTGAGTGGTAAATTGCAGAGAAAATAAAAAATAATTATTTATTAAACTAGTTTAATTAATTGGTAAAGTACATGTTAAAATTTTAGCTTAGTTTGAATATTAGGTTCTGCTGGAATGAGTGTATTTTTTTTGTAATAAATAACAAACATAAAGTCAGTTGTAGAAGTGACAAACAAGAAATTAGTAAATTAGTGATGGTGACATCTTTTAGGGCATATTTATATAGTAGTTTTTTTGGTAGATATAAAAACATGTATTTCCAAAAATTCTTTTAATGTATAATTTCAAAATTTAAAAGGCACGATTAGCTTTATTATGAATAAAAAATTTGAAAAGAAGCTGATTTTTATATTAGTCTTAAGTTCAGTTTGAAAGACACAAAGGTTTCTAATAATTTTGGTACACTGGGATTAAAAGATCCTTCGTTTTCATCATACTTTTGTTTATTGATGAAAATGGACACAGTTTGATTGGCTTGAAGCAATTTAGATGAGAGGATATAGAGTTGATAACTTCTACATATTCTGTACATATGATTGACATTTGTTTCTACTAATAGTAGTATCATTAGCATTTTTGTCTTAATTCTTTATCTTCTTTCTCTTTTTCTTAATGTCTTTTTAGGACATCCTTGCTTTACCTTTACTAAATAGTTCAAGCAGGCAGATATTGGTCTTTTAAGTCTGTGAACTCTTCATGATAGGAAAAAAAGATCTGAAGAATCAACAGTGTTTGTGGTAGTATACTCAAGTATTTTACAAGTGATATGCAGGTTATAACTAAATCCTAGTCTTGTGGTTTGTGGTCTGCAATAATGAATTTTTAGTATTTCCTGATCCATGAGGAGTCTCATTCTCTTAGTGCTGTTTGTATAATGGCTTTTGCGGATTGCGATTCCTTGCAGTCTCTTACTGAATGTGGACTGTATAAAAACTGAAGTGTAAGAATATGCTCAAGGTGTACTTTATATAAAAAGGAGTTCAGGAAATAGCAGCAACAACAAAAGTTTGCGATTTCTTTTCCTGTTTTGAGTGGTACTTATTGTGACATTTCACTTCAGTCCTAACATCTTTATCAAATTCCCTTAGCAATAATAGTCATCGTTTTTCTCTCACAGTTCCATTAAGAAGTTTGTCATTCTTTTTTTAAAGTAATTCTACAGAATTTAAAAACTTTAAGGATCAGATGTGTGCATACACTTTTATGTTGCTGAGAGAGATAATATTATATCCCTCCAACCCCCATTCCTTTAGCCAGTCTGAAACTTCATATAGTTTATACACATTTTTCTGTGTTTAGGTTTGTGTTATCACATAAGTGTAAGTAAGCTCTTTCTACCTGTTAGCCACATGCAGGGATTTGGGACAGAGAGCTGGTGGGACTGAGTATATTGAGACAGCTTTTGTGGTAGCTCATTTGCCTCTGCCACACAGCTTTTCTCCTAGTGATTAGTACTGAGCTCACATCCCTTGTAGAGTGAAAAGATCTTCAGTTAATGAGGATGTTGTTTTGATCATGCAGGCATTTAACTTCTAAAATAGTCTGAAAGGCACTTAGTTGAATGCCTTAGTTGTGTATGGATACAATGAAGGTACTGTAAAATAAGTAGAGACAGCTGTGTCCATCAGAGCAAGCATCATGGGAATTTGTGCCAAAGGGTGGATGGAACAGGTAAAGAGAGCTGATAGAGAACTGTTAACAGAACACATCCAATATGATGAGAAAGGAGACACCTTTGTATTTGGTGTACAGAAAAGTTGGCTTTGAGCAGCTGTCTGATGTGGAAATCCAAAACCCAGGTATGATTAGGAAAACAAAAGACAAAGACTGATAGATGTCATTAGTAGTCATTTTAAGGGTCTTTAAACTGAAAGGTAGATATGAAGTCTCCAGGGAGACCAAAGAGTGTCCAGTAAAGCAGTGTCTTTCCCTTGGTCTCTGGTTTTACTTTGAGGAAGAAAAATTATTTCTTACAGTCTTAATGTTATTAGTATATGTGTTCTTCATTTGTGATGATAAATAACAAATGTAACAAATGGAAATGAATTTTAAAAGGCTTTCAGATGTGGAGTTTTTTTTTCTTTTTAAGTTTTACAGTGAGGAACTTTGTTTTTTTTGCTAAGAAACTCATTTTTAAACATTCACAAGTAGACATTGGTAAGTACGTATGAGACCTATATCCAGTGTGAGTTAAAGGTTGAAACTTAACCCTGATGGTTTGGGTTCTGCATCAGATGCATGCAGCCTCAGTGATATTTTTAGGGACCGAGCAGGTAGTTACTACTTAGTGACACACGCTGAATGTGTGTGGGGTGAACTGTTCTTGACTTTTCTTTTCTTTGCATGTAATTACTACCCGTTGAGCCTTAGAGTACCAGTGCTCCACAATTCTTATGTCTCATACACATGAAAAATAGAAATAAAGCAAGTTGTCTCAAAGCCCATGAAACCTTAAAAAGGTCACTAATTAGCTATATGGTGGTTAAGAAAGACTCAGTGATATTCAGCATTTCCTGTGTTTCTCGTGGAGTGCGTTTGTGGAGTGCGTTTGTAGTACTTCCAACTGTGACTGATGTTTTTCACTAATCTTAGAGTTAGCATTCATCCATTTTGTAAGTCTCAGTTCATTTCTTTTTATTTTGAATATTACATTGTATGGATTTATTGCATTTTATCTATTCATCTATTACAGGGATGATATCAGAACCTCCAAATATGATATAAGAGAAATATTATAACTCCCAACCTTTTAGATATCTGATACACTGATTTTGTGTTCTCTAAAAATCAAAAAATGAATTCTAGGAGGTTAAGAGTAGGAAGTTATTTATTGACAAAAAAGAAAGCTCCTATCAGAGGAACAGGAGGAGTTCTCAATGAATAACTTAGGGACCCCACTTTACAGGGAAATTTTATAGAGCAGTACTCACATGGGTACAGTGTGGGTTACAGCTGTGATTAATCAATAAGGGTACGAGTCTAATTGCTTAGGTAATAGTGATCTAATGGGGAAATAGGTCACTTAGCAAGGGTGCATGGAAAGAACAAAGACTTTTTTTAGGAAGTGATTGGTCTGGAGGCCTTGGTCACCCATGGGGTGCCTGATGATTGTCTAAGCTTCATTAGGCCTGATGTTTATCTTTCAAGGAAGTAAACAAGTCCCATCATCTTACCTTTATCTTGAGGCCTAGTCTCTAACAAATGTGTCTCCAGACACAGTTGAATGTGTTTCACCTTTGTCCTGGCTGTCTTGAGGGCCTATCCCTATCTGACTTCTTACAATATTTCTGCCCAGCTTAGCTGTCTATAATACATTCACAGATACTTGCTTTGTTTATATTTTCATACTATTATGGGTAATGCTTACATAAACACTAGAACACAAGTTTTTATGCAGACATAGGTTTTCAGCTTGAATGTTTGTTTACAGGTTTTTGTAATTATGTGCATTTCCTTGATGGCTAATGACATTGAGAAGTGTAATTTGTATATATACCTTATTTGTCTTTTCAGTATTGAGGTTTAATAATTGATTTTATATTTTAGTCAGATACATGGTTTGCAGACATTTCCCACCATTCTGTAGGTTGTCCTTTCATTTCTTTGTATTCTTTAGAGTATAAAATTTCTAGGTTTAATTGATTAATTAATTAATTTTACTTCTGACACAGGATCTTGCTGTGTGACTCTAGGCCAGCCTTGTATTTTTTGTGTAATCCTTGAACTCGGAATCCTCCTGCTTCAGTATCCAAACTGCTGAGTTTGTAGGCGTACACCACCTTAGCTAGATTTCAAAATTTTTAGTGTTCCTAAAGTCCAACTTAATGTTTTCTGTTGTCACTTGTACTTTTGGTGTCATAAACAACTCTTGCTTAATCAAGATCATGAAAATTTTTTTCTAAGAGTTTAATCATTTTAGCTTTTCATTTTCAGTCTTTCACATATTTCAGGGTAATTTTTTATGTGGTATGATGTAGGGGGTCAATTTCTTTATTATATAGATATTCATTTACACTACTTTTGTTGAATTGAATATTCTTGTGCTATTGATGTGTTTTGGTTCCTTTGTTGGAGATTAATTGACATAAATGTAGGTACTTGCTTTTAAAAAATGTCTTAAATTTGTCTTTGCAAGGAAAAATAAATCAGTGTCTCAGAGTTTTATCTCAGAGACTTTATGACCCAAATTCTGGGAGGAAGCTATGTAAAATTCTCACATACCATCTTAATTACTTCTTTTTCCATTTAGTGTTTTGTTCTTGAATTTTACCTTCATTTGGTGTGTTTATGACTTTCATCTTCATTTAAACAGGGAAACCTGAGTTCTTTTAATATTCAGTTCTCTCTCCTTACTTTCAGTGACATTGTAAACATGTTAGAATTCATCCTAGCAGTACAGAGGTTCCCTGTTCTCTCTCTCTTCATTTGTTTTTCATGGTTAGATGGAGGCAAAGGTACATCTATAAAGGAGTCATGGTTGTAAGGTTGGGATAGTGCTGAGTGGTTGATATTCTGCTCATGCCAGCTATAAAATACTGTTTTGGTGAACAGAGAGCAATTTTTTAAATATAAAATTTATATTTTATTATATTTATCACATTAAAATTAGAAAACAAGTAATACAATATATGATGCTGTTTATAGAGCTCTTGCCTTATACATGATCTCATTTAATGAAGATAGTACACATAGGGACATGTCTCAGAAACTATCACTTTCCACTACCAATCTGAACCAGGTTGTCATCACAGTCTTAGCCACATTACCTTACTGTGGGTTCAACACAAAGCTGCTTCCTGTTTTTCCACTTTCTTCTCCTCTGTTCTACACTTTTCTTCTTTCCTCTATGATCTATTTCTTCTTTTCTTTTTTTAAAAATTTTATTTAAAGAGAAAAAAAGTAGAACAGAAAAAGGGGTAGAAACAATACAGAATTTCAGAAAAAAGTAAGCAGTAAGAAATCACTAGTTGATAAATTACATATTGTCTTCTTAGACATAGTTGTTAAAGTTACAAAATTAAAGCATACAAAGTGGACATTTAAACAGTGAGACTGCAAACGTTTCTGTTCACCTATCCAACAAAAACTTAGTAATATGTTTATCAATCTTACACACTTAAACATACATGCAGTTATAGCCTTTAGAATGCTTTCTTTTTCTCTTTTTTTTACAATAACTATAATCAATGCTTGTAAACTGTTTAGAAGTTCTACACATGCATGAGTCTCTACAAATCAAAACAAGATAACAAAACAAATTCCTAGAAAAACACGAAACAAAAAAGACATATAAAACCACAATACTAGGTAATCTACAGTAGTTACTATGATGTCTTTTGTTATTTTCAATAGAATTGTCAATTGAACATAGCAGTACGTAGCAATATTAATAAAAACAAAACATTGGCGACATTATAGGACTTCAAAAGCAGTTAATAATCAAACCAGAATGAGTATCATATTGAATCTTGTCATCTTCAGAATAGTTGTCTCTACTCTCAGACTTGATACTATCAAGCATACCAGATTCGAATAAAATCAGTCAAGACAAAACAGCTATCTAAAAAACCAGATTCAAATAAGATCAGTCATAATAAGACAGTGTAAGTAATACAGGGCTTCAGTTTAAGTTAATAGGAAATTATGGATAGTTAACTATAGTATATCCTGCTATTTTTGGAGTAGCTCTCTGTGCTTTCAAATCTAGTATGAGTAGACAGACTGGAACAAAATAAAATCAAACTAAACAGAGCGATAAGAATAATGTGGCTTTTAAATCCTGATACACTATTAATAATGTCCTCTGCCTTCCTTTTTTGGACAGTTCCGAGCACACCTTTTCAAACCATAGAGAAATAGTTTTTTTTTTTCAAATGAGCAAGAAATTTTGTTTTGTTTTCAAGTCCCATATAATTCATTATCTTCCTTGCAAAATAAAAATTGAGGGCTGGGGATATAGCTCAGCGGCATAAGCACCTGCCTGGCAAGCTCAAGGTCCTGAGTTTGATTCCTGGTACAAAACAAAAACAAAAAACAACAAGTAGACAAACAAAAAAAATGGAAAATAGATGGGAGTTTAGAGAACTCAGCTGAAAACTGATCTATAGTACAAGCAGTAGCATTGTGTACATCTTTAATGGTTGTAAGTATAGCAACAGTAACATAGAGTGATAATCAAATGTCACTGAAAAAGGTTTCTGAATTCAGAGAATTGAAGAAAAATTTCTCTTGTAAAAGGACTTTATATTGAGAGAACTAGCACTTAGCTGACCACGCTATTTGCTATTTGAAAAAAAAATTGCAAGGCACTGTTTTGTCAGTTTTTTCCTCATGTTTGTAAAAAATTTTGTTAATACATGATTGAAATACATAATGATTACTTTCATCATAGGGAGTTGGTACCTGTATATAACATGTCATGAATATGCTTTGATTAGTTTCAGTGTGTTGTCTTAACTTTTTCAAATATATTTATTTACTTTTTTGTTGTTTCTTTTTGAGAGAGTCTTACTTTGTAGTTGCGACTGGCCTTGAACTCATGGCCTTGAACTCAGGCTGGCCTAAAACTCATGGAGATCCTCCTGCCTCAGCTTCTCGAATGCGGGAGTTACAGCCATGCAATGTCACACCTGGCTTAAACATATTATTGAGTATTGCTATGTGTCAGACATTGCTTAGGGTAGTAGAGATTCAGAAGTGAACAAGAGGACACAATTCCTTGAGTTTACATATCATATCTTCTAGTTAAGTTGCAAAGGGATAGAAAATGAATTACATATTATAGAGCAGTCTGATGTTATGGCTGACTGAGGAAAGAAGGCTGACATGATGTGCCTGCTGTAAACACGTTGTATTGTGTAGTTCCTCCATATCTTTTATCGAGGCAGATTTGGGCATTGCTTGTTCTCATTGGCCCCACACCTTGCTATGTGTTCTTTTTCCTACCAGTATAGTAATTTCCTTTTAGGTGTATCTTTGATAGTCTTTTTTATCTTTTGTCCTTAACTTCCTAAGTCTGTTGTATCCTTTCTGTGGCTTCTTCTTAAATTCCTTTTCTGTGTATGTTCTTCAGGGGTTAGAACTTAAAGTGGCCGGAATTAACTTCATTCTCTTTTTTGGACATAGCAGTATGAGATGACCAGTTAGTATAAAAAGTCATTCCTGGTTCTTCCCAGATTTTTTTTCATTAATGGAGCAGAGTAAATACTAAAAAGAAACAGTGTAGAAGAAAAGAATGTACCTGATTTGATTATTAAAATAATGACTAATAGTGTGAGGATTTCATATGAAAAAATAATATGCATTTGGCTTCATTTTTTTCTGACATCAATATTTGATGCATGCTTGAACAAAAAATTATTAAGAAATTTCTCAGTGCTACTATTTGAAATTTTCAGGTTGTTATCCTTGTCCTGGGCCAAACATGAATCCTATTGCTCTTGGGAGCCGTTGGCTTGCTTATGCAGAAAATAAGGTAAGGTGTAGCCCATTTTGGGGTTATTTGTAATGGAGCAAGTGTTTAAGGATTTTTCCATAGAAAATATGTTTATTCTATTAATGATTATCAATAATGAATGTTTACCTTACCAGTTCGCTTTAATTTTCATTGTGCAATCAATATGTGGATTCTTAAGAATTTTTAAATGTTTGACAGTTGTTCTTAAACCATGACTCAGTAGAACCTAATTTTTTTTTTGGCTTTTTTCTGTGTAAAGAACTTTAGTCCAGTAATGTTAAAGTACAACACTGAGATTACAGTAGCAGCAGCATTGAAAAGACAGCAATTTCTGTGAAGGTAGCAATCAAGAGACAGGAGTAACTTCTATCTTCATTAGTAGATTGAAAACCTGGGCTATAAAACTTTTTTTGGCTGTGTATGCCAGCAAATATCTACAAAAGGGTACAGCTATTTGTTTTAATAATTAGGTTACAAATCCTCACTTTTCCTTATTCTCTAGTTATTTATCAAATTGCAATCCCAAGGTTTTCATAATAAGTGAAGATATAGTGTTTATATACTAAGAGATTACTTATGCATAATTCAGCACAAAGTAAATTTAAATTTTACATAAGAAAGCATAAAGTAATTTTTATGTCAGCTTTCTCCCTGTGAATGTAGAATCAAATCTAAAAAATAAGTGATGCATGAGGATCTCAAATCCAAGCTCTACCTGTGCAACTTAGCAAGATCCAGTTATGAAATAAAAAATGAACTGGGGATATAGTTTAGTGAAAAGGCTCTGGGTTCAATCCACAGTACTACAAAAAGGGAGGGAGAGAAAGAAAAAAGAGAAAGAAAAAGCACAGACTTTAAAGATGCTTAATTATTTTATGTCATTTTTATCAGTTGCAAGGTTGTTCTTGTATCATGGGGCTGTTATAAAATAGTGTGAAATAGTTTTTGACAAAATCTGGATATGGGAAGTTAAATATTTTGTGAATCCACAGAACTACTAAATCTCTAGTCTATGAAATGGGCAAAATAAAGAAATGACTAAGGAAAGTCATTTTTCTAGGTGAATTCCTGAATGTCTTATCCAAAAATCTGTCTGCAGCAATTACAGTATTTTGCGTTTTTCTGAGTGTTCTATTTATGTTGCATCCATCTTCTTAGGTCTCTTGACTTTTCTGATGTTCCTCATAAAAACAGCTTTTTTGTAATTACTTTTTTCAAACAAGATAAATAATGTATGAAGATATATAATGGTATCTTCTTATATTTGCATTTGTAGTGTATTTATCTTGAGTAATGGAAACATCCAAGAAAAAATATATAAATTGTCCCTTGCCTCATGTGGATATATTTTCATGTGATAACCTGACCATTTTAGATTACATAGTGTTTTGGGGGGCAAGGACTTCATAAATGAATAACCTGTATATGTGCTAGTTGCCTTTGCACATACACATGTAATATCTGATGTCACATACAGACATCAAGCAATGTAGTGGCATTCAGGAATTTGCTAATCAAATTATGGTACCATCATGTAGAAGACCCCCCACCTCATTTGCAATGGGGTCTTGCTGTGTTGCCTAGGCCAGTATCAAACTAGGGATTCTTCTGTCTCAGCCGCCTCAACAGCTGGGATTTCAGACATCCCTAAATAAAGGTTATTCCATAATATTTTCATAAGAACTATTATTCATTAATAATTTCCAATTTTCCTTTGGGTTTTGGGCCTTGTGTGTAATTGCTTCATTGAATTAAATTTTGGAGTAACAGTCTTTCCAGTGAAAATGGCTGTTTGACTATAAAATATTTTCATGTATTCATTTCTTTTTCTGTGACTATAAAATCTTAAGATGCCATATATCTTTAATTTTTAGTATTTTTTAAAACTACACTTTTACCTTGGAAAAGGTACAAGATTAATTACAGTAGAAATAGTACAAAGCACATCTATATTTCCTTTAAAAAGTCTATCCTCTGCATCCTTTCAGGATAAATTTGCATATGTCATTACTCTTAGGTACTAATCAGCCCTTTTTTTTTTTTTTTTTTGAGACAGTCTTACTATGTAATTCAGGCTGGTCTTGAACTCAACCAGGTCTTAATTAATTTTTGCTCCAAAAGAAGCAGTGGGGCTTATTTTTGGAGAATGTCTTATGTTTTTCATGTACAATAATATTTTCATGCACAAAAATCTGTATTCGTGTACAAAGGTCTACATTTATTCAAATGCAGTTATGTCATCTTCTGGACCATTGTCATAACTCTTCAAACCTTGAATTCTGACCTGAATTTCTTGTGACTCTACTTCCTGTAGAACCACTGGCCCCAATCTCAGGTCCAGCAACAGAGTCCTCCTTAAATGAGCACTTGTTGTCTGTGTAGCCTGCTGGTAGTGCATTGGCACCACAGGCGTCAGTGATTTTATCTTAGGAATTCTTCATCCAAGTCACAGTCTCTCACAGGCTGGGCTTCACAAAGTTCCCATTAAATCAAGGTTAACTAGAGACATACAAGACAGGCATGGCAACAAAAATGATGGCAATTAAGAATGATGGCCCACAGAAAAGCAACCCAAAATTGCAGACACCAAAATTCAGGAAACATTTTTTATTTCACAGAAGTGCATTAAGTGTATCCATCACAGCACATAATTTATTAAACTATGAAGATTCATAATAGATGTGACCACATCTGTTTGTTATCAAACATGTATGTTATTCATGTGTTGTTTCTACTCTATTTGGTCATTCAGCAGTGTAAGTCTTAAGTTATCTGTTTACATAAACATTTACCTCTTGTCCAAATGTGCCTGGTCAGGTATTTATGAATATTTAACTATAATTTATTATTCAAATATAAATGTCACTGATTTTATTTGTATGTAATTATTTTTATTTTAATTCAGTATGTTATGTTTTGCAACAGTTGTACTAAAAGCATCTATTTGGCTGATTTTCATTGGGCTTATTGGAATAGGGCTTGTATTTTGAGCACCCTGAAAAATCATGTTAGAGTTTATTTTCCAGTTAGGTCTTACTTTTGGAGAAATACTGTATGTATGTAGCCCAGAGTGGCCTCAAACTCATAGAGATCCTCGTTCCTCAGCCTTACAAGTGCTTTGAGTAAAGGCCTGCATCACCATACTTAGTTTGAAACTTAGTTTTTGTTATGTCTTTGTTTTGTTGCATTGGCAGTTGGACCCAGGATGTTATGCATGCTAGGCAAGGGCTTTCCCACAGAGCCATACTCCCTGACTTGATCAGCCAATTTAACACTGATAAAATACTTTACTATCCATATTCCAGTTATGTCAGTTAATTCTGTAATATCTGGAACTAGGAGTGTGCACCACCATGCCCAACTTTTCTTTCTTTTTTTACTATAATGATTTTTATTTTTATTTCCTAATAAAATTAATATCAACATAAAAAGACAGTTGTGTATAATTATTAGTACTGAAATTATTCATGTAGTTTTTGAGCTAGGAATACATACTCTAAATGTAAAGACATGAATGTATCTGACAAACTCAATGATCATTATTTTTAAAAAGCTTAAAATAATGATTATTCAGTCTACAATTGAGCTAGAATGTGACAAAGTCATTAATAATTTGGGTTTTCAAGTTGTCCCAAAGTTGGTCATTGGAACACTTTTCTGGTTTCTATGGCCTTGTGACATATTCTCATTTAAAACAATCTGAACAACAGACAAACTATTTCCTTACTTGATGGCATAGGCTATATTTACACTCATCTTGTATTTATGTGTCAGCCTTGAATCTGTTACTTCTGGCTCTTGCTGCTTTCTTTTCTTTTCTTTTCTTTTCTTTTCTTTTCTTTTCTTTTCTTTTCTTTTCTTTTCTTTCTTCCTTCCTTCCTTAAGACAGGGTCTTGCTATATAATTCAGGCTGCCTTAAACTCAGTATGTAGCCAGGGCTAGCTCTGAATCTGCAATGCTTCTGACTTAGCCTCTCAAGTGCTGGGATCACAGGTGTGCTCAAGTCTTTCAATGGACAGTGCTAGGAAATACATAGTACTTGCATACATAGACAAATGGGCAAATATATGCATATACTTGTACACCTATACATGCATACATATGTATGTTTTAGAAATCGTGAATTCACATTGATGCTTCCAAAAGGTACTTTCTTGTCTTCTCCATTTCATATTCATGTCTCTTTTGCATAGTGATGTCCTGACATCAGCACATCTATTCATTCATTTTATCCTGCAATACAAAAAATCAATTGCAGAATTGCTTGTCCCTACCACTACAAAAGTCAAGTAAAGGCATCAGACATGGTTTGGTTGTGCTACTGTCATTGCTATGCTATGCCATTGCTATCAAGTACTATCATCATAGGTTATTTTCTTTAATTTGTTTTTCATTCTTCCCTTTCTTCCTCCCCTAATTTTGGAATTGAGCACATTTCTTCCAATACTTATGTTTTATTTGTGGCTATATTAACAATTTTTTCAAATTACTACATTTGACACAGTTTTCCACATCTTTAATTTTATTGAGCCAAGATATAATTAATTTCCATGTCACTCTATGTTTTAGAGGCCAAAATTTTAACATAGAAATGTAGACTCAATTGTAGTCAAATTGAAAAAGTAAGTTTTCACATGTTTGTGAATATTTTAATTACCTCAGGTATGGAATAGCTTTTCCAAAATACCGCCTTTCCTTGCTTGTGCAGCAGGAGGCAGCAGAGGGATAGTTATCATAATTCTAGAAGCGTATATTTGTGGGTGAATAAATGAGATTCTTTTTGTTAACTAAATGCATTGCTTTTCAAATTCCTTATTTTACTCCATAATAAACTATAGTGATTAACCACTCACTTTGATTATTCAGTGTGAGATATAGCAGGGTTTGCCTAAAAAATAGCTTGATGTCACTTATCAGATCTTTTTAAAGTCTTGCTTTCTAGTTTATTAATACTGTTTTGCAGGATTTTTTAAAAACAATGTGAGCGATCAAAAAAATTTTGAATTAAAAATAAAAGGATTCCATCAAAAAACTTAGTCTTAGGTTACGTAAAGCACTTTTTAAAGTGGGTTTTGTTGTGAACTCCCAAGACTTTTGAAAAGTCATATTTTTAAATTTAAAAAGAACTTATCCAAATGTAAATGATGTGACAAGTATAGAATCAATGAAGAATTGAATCTAGGTTTATTGCTTCACATTTGAGAGAATCATGTATATCAAAATCATGTATATCATGATTCACTTTGAAAATTGACAGGTTGATTTATTTACATGAGCTATGAATAAGGACATGTTTTTAGTTTTGTTTAGTTTCATTTGTTTTTATTTTACTCTTTTTGTTTCCTTTTAAAAATTTTTCTTTTTTTTTTTTTTTTTAAGGAATCAAACCCAGGGCATCACACATGCTAGGCAAGTGCTCTGTCACTGATTCCAACTCCTACCCTCATATTTTTTTGTGGGACTGGGGATTAAACTCAGGACTGTCACCCTAAACTGTGTCCCCAGCTTTTTTCAGTCTTTTACTTTGAAATGGAATCTTGCTGATTTGCCCAGGCTGGGCTCTGACTGGCTGTCCCCCTGCTTCAGCCTGGAGTGGTGGGGTTATGTGGGTATACCACCACACTTAGCTTACAACCCGTGCTTTTTATTCCTAATGGCATAAGCAGTAAGCTTTCTGAGGTGGACAGCTAGTATATGTGTCATAGTTGATTTATGTGTAATTTGTGCCACTTTTCCACTAACACAATTGAAAATGCAAATACAGCAAAATCTTTTGTTTTTCTTTATGTTTCCTTTTATAATCTTTGTAGAGGAATTAGGAAGACAAAACATCCAATTTGCTAGCATGTCAAATATTTAATGTTAGGAAGTCATTTCTAAGTCCTTTGATTATGTTTTTAAAATTTATTTGTAGAACAGCTGCCAGATCCCAAATCCTTACCATTTCAGAGTTTATGAATTCTTAAAAACTTTTCATCTTGTAATTAGAAACATAGTTGAGCATACAACTGCCTGAATGGCACCAGTAGATTATAAAAAAGGAGCAAAAGTGTCTCAGGAGGGCTTTGAGCTGTTTTGTCTGAAAGACACTCATGCAAACATTCCCATCCACAGCCATCGTGCATGGTAAATAAGCTCCTTCTAAAAGCCTGAGAGTTAAACAGCAAATAGAAAATGACTTTTTGGTTGTCTCTGTCTTCTCCCTCTAGTTGATTCGATGTCATCAGTCCCGTGGTGGAGCCTGTGGAGACAACATTCAGTCCTACACTGCCACAGTCATTAGTGCTGCTAAAGTGAGTACTTCAGTAGTCTCTGGGAGTTGTGCTTTTGTTATATTGAAATTTCTTTCCTGAATTGTACTGAATTTTTCTTCCATTTTCATTCATGAATGTGTAATAATCTTTAATAAGTAAATTTTTGTCATTTATGAGAAATGGTGATCCATTTGGTATTCTGCACTTTTTATCATTCTATCTGCTATTCCTGTGCATCTTTGAATATTTCTGAGTCTTCTTGACATAAAACAAAACAAAACAAACCTGTCATTCTTTATGAAAAATCAAGTCAATCCCCTGGCACATTCAAAGATTCTTTAATATCAAGGGACTGCCTCCCTTCTTGTTTGGCAAGGGAGTTTTTTTTGTGTCTGAGGTTTAATTTTGATGAAGCCTGGTAAACTTTATGCTGATTATAAGGTATTCTTGTAACTACTATCCTTTTGAATTGTGAAGTATACAGCAAAACAATTCTAATAATAAGAATTGCAGAGTGAATGTAAATGACAGCATGTAATAGAAAGCACAACTATTCAGAAAAGAACAACTGTCTAAAGTAAACCACAGAGAGGGAATCAAAGGTCGCAGTGTTTTATGTAAAACAAACACAAAAATACTTCAAGCTTGATCACAAATGGTTACATGATGTGCTTTAGAATGTGTTCCTTGGTTTGATGAGAGAAGAATCACACACTTTTCACTCAAAAGGAAAATAATGCCTTTACCCTTATAAGCACTGTATATTTCAGAAACTTTTATAAAGAATGTTTTCTTTTCTCCATTGTGTATGCAAAAATAAAGAGGATTATTTCAACAAAGAGTAATCTAGGAGTAACGAGGCAGAATTTTCAGTGGTATTCTGTTAGTTTATCTGTGACTTTTAACAATGGGTTTTATGTATTAGATTTCTTTTAGACTTCTCTCACATACATGAGTCAGTGTAGCTCACAGTATTAACATTTTAAAGTAATTTTCAGTTTCATAGGGGAGGATAACTTTTTGATTCTTATGTGGTATTATGTGTTTGTTGTGCTTACATAAAAAGAAAGTGATAGCTTCATTCAATAAGTGTTTCAATGTGGAAATGTTTGGAAATGAGGCTAAAATTAATATGAGTTGAAAATAACAAATCTGAACTTTCTGTGTTCCCATGTCTCAATATTGGGAACTGTGAAACAAATGCTCGAGTCTTCTACATTTAGACTTTTTAAGAAATTATGTTTAATACAACACCTTAATCTAATCTATTTCTTAAAGACCACCGATCACCAAATGAGTGATTGCAATTCATTATTAGCTTTGGCAATATATAAAAAAAATTTGCTTTTGAATAAAGTAGATAATAATTTAAAAAATTTTTTAATGGTATTTGGGATTGAACCCAGGGCGTTTGCACTGAGCTATATCTCTGGACCTTTTAAAATTTTGGGGTTTGTTTTTAATTTTTTTGTTGTACTGAGGAATAAAGCCAGGGCTTTCACACTAAATGACTTCCCCAGCATATATTTTAAAATTTTGTGACAAGATTTCGCTGAAAAATTGCTCAGGAAGTTTTGAAATTGTGATGTGTCTGCCTCAGTTTCCCAGAGCATTAGGATTAGAGGTGTGTGCCACCATACCCAGATCCCAATTGTTTGACAGGATCTCACTCTGTAGCCCCATCTGGCACTGATCTCCTGACCCAGACTCTCAGAGTGTTGGGATTACAGAAATGTGCCACGCCTTCCCCCAATTTTAATGTTAATACATATTTATGGATGTAAACCTACAAAAAGATGAAAATAGTAGAGCAATGTCCATTAAAGTTATCCACTTCTTTATAGCCTTTGTTTGTGTAAATGGGCAATTTAATTTTTAGAAACACTTCCAATCATGTATGCTACACATACCAGATAAGTTATTATTGTACTTATCTCAAATATCATTAAATATCTTTGATAAATTGGCCTTCTAGGGAATAGAATATTTCTACTTTTGCATGGTAACTACATCAAAGTTATTTCTTTAAGTTTTATAATTCAAGATGTATACTTTGTCTTATTGCTATTACATTGCAGGTTATACTCCTGTTAGTGTGTTGTGAAAATTCATCATGTTGTAAACAAAATCACTGTAGTTTTCTGTTTCAGGGAGTACAAGTTTCATTTAAAAAATCTCCCAAAGATATCTTTAGGCCTGCAGACTTTTTGTAGATAATTCAATCTAAAATTTAAGAATAAACAATGGTAGTATTACTCCTTCAGAGAATATGAAGTCAGATTATCCCTAGTCTTTTTTTTATGATGCTAGATTACCTTCATAATGAAAATTGATAAGTGTTATCAAAAGGAAACCCAAGTTGGTCCTGTCTGACTGATGAACACAAATGTGAAAAATTGTTAAAACAGTACCAACAAACCCAACCCTTTTTTGAGCCTGCAGAAGTTGTACCAGTCATGGGAGAACCAGGAACCCAAGCTCCACCATGAGCCAGGAGAAGTTATGCTGGCCAGGGAAAACCAGAAAGCCACTCTCTCCCACTTGAGTCAGCAGCATTCACACTAGCTGGGGGAGAACCAGAAATCCAAGCCCCCCCGTGAGCCAGTAGAAGTCGTGCCGGCTAGAGGAGAACCAGGGGTTCAATCCCCCTGCTGAGCCAGCAGATATTGTGCTGCCTGGGACAGAACTAGGAAACCCCCCATCCTGTGAACCAACCAGTGTAGGGGCCAGGAGAGAAAAAGAGCCAGCTCCCCACCCTCAGTAAGCAGCCAGCTGATTTGGAGGATCACAGGCTGAGATAATAGCAACTAAAGTAAAGAAACAACTTATGCTTGTATTGGTTGATTGACTTTGCAAGTCTGAAGCTGGTAGTCTCAGCAACTATTGAGAGCATAGCAAGAGACATTATGGTAGTCATTGTTAATTTCCTATTATCTTGTTTAGAGGTCCTATATCATTTTCATTGTTTTGATTTTATTCTATTTTGTTTTGTTTGATTTTATTATGTCTGATAATATTGGCAACTATTTTGAAGATAGCAAGATATATTATGGCAGCCATTGTTGATTTCCTATTATTTTTATGTATTTATTTAATTTTTGGTACTGGAGATGGAACTCATGGTATCATGCTTACCAGGCAAGCACTTGAGCCACTGACCTAAATCCCTGGCCTCCTATTATCTTGTTTTGAAGTCCTGTATTGCTTCTATTGTTTTGTTTTGATTGGCTTTATTCTGTTGTACTTTGCTTGGTTGTATTCTCTTCAAAAGAAAAAAAATACCAACAGAAATAAATGAAGCAGTATATAGGAAATATGATGTATCATAAACCACTTGAGACAATTCTACAAGATAAAGCTAATTGACCAATTAAAGGGAATGAGTATAATTTGCCACACTGAACAGCACAAACTTATATGATAATCTCAATAGATGAACAAAAAGTGTTGGGAAATTTCAACATATGTATTCTGGTTCCCTATTTCTATTTTTCTCAAACAATCATCTCTGACCCATTAAACTGGTTGTATTTAAAGTCTGTTCCTGATAATTCCAATGTCTGGTTTCCTGTTGGATGTTTTTCTGTGTTTTTTAATTTTTGATGTCTTGCCAGAATTTTGAGAAGCAGTTTGATTTTGTGACAGTATTAGCCTTCTAGACTCTATCAGTCTTGACTCATCCTAATTCAATTTTGGGAATTGAGGTTATTTAAGTTGCTAAAATGAACGTCACCTGTCATAGCTGTGCCCCCTGCACATTAGAAGAGGTTCAGTATTCTATTGTGTATATTTTTATGTACCAATTTAAAGCATAGTGGGGATTTTATCAGGTAGATCTCATTCCAAACTGTTGATTCTGGTACAAGACCTGGTTATAGAACTCTATCAAAGTATCACTTAGTCTCTTTGCAGCCCTCTGTAGAATCAAGGACATTTCCAAGTCTAAATACACAACTGGAACATCTGGCTTTCCCTTGGGTTTGATTTTTTTTTTCAGTACTAGGAATGGAACCTCAGGGTAATGGGATAACTCTTCCCTGTCTTGTTTAGTACCTTCACACAGCAATTACAAAAATATTCTCTCCTGTTTTCAGAGTCATTATAGAAAATATATTTTTCTAATTATTTCTTATCATTTTTATTGTTTCAAGTTATATATTGTTTGAGACATTAACATGTTCATTGTTTAATCATTGTTAATTCATTGTTTAATTAACGAACTTCATTGTTTAATCATGTTACTTGAAAGAGTAATCAGTACTTTTTTTCTTTCTGATGACAGCTTCCTCTGTGGCTACAGAGAAGTTATTTACCTACTTTGTTACATAGAGGATTAATTATTAATTTTTTGTCTCACCATACAATTGTGAGGATAAATATATTAATTGCATATGCACTGGGAGCTCCTTAGAGGGAGTAATCTTTTACATTTTCTCAATTTCCAAATAACACTTAAAATTAGTCTTTAGACTTTTAGATTTTCTTTGATTTTTATAACAGTTGATTTGACTTTGTTTTCCAAGAGTATACAAGTGATGGATTGTCTGTGGTAGCAGTAAAGGAAAAAGTTTAATGTTGTAATTGGTCAAATGAGATTATTTTGCTATATTTATAAAATTTTGGTTCTTATTTCCCAGTTCTTTCATAACTGTCTTAATGCATTTTAACCCAAGTGTGGTCAATTGATTTAAGAAAAATGTCCATGTTTTTTCTTGTTATCTGATAACTTCTTAATGACAACCAACAGTTTTATGAGAGCAACACCATTAGCACTAATAGAATAGTGGGGACAACTGATGTGACATAAAGAAGGTGAAAGATGACTAGTGACCCTTAGACAAATTTGCTTGTAATGAACAGAGTATGTCCTATGCTTGTTTGGCTCCTAGGTCATAATGGATTTTTTCACAACTTTGTTATGGTCTAGTGTTGAACTGTCTTGTAGCTACAGTTTTGTTCTTGGATACTCTAGTAAGCATCAATAAGTAACTTAATGAACTTGTAAATTTAGGTCCTTCAGATTGTGAGGAAACTCAGTCTAATTTATCATCTTCATTTGTCCAGTTATATTTCTCTTTTCCTAATCTATACTTTGATAACATTATGCTTTGCATATATTTGAATAAATTATCAGGTATATACAAACCTGAAGTCAAGTGGGAAGACAAATTACTGTGAGGTAATTCAGATTTCTAGATGTGATGTGTGAGAACTGTTGAGTAACAACGTGATACAGATTACTTCTGGACACTAGTGGCCAGGAGGTGTTTGCTTCTAATATGGTAGCAAATTCATCCTGAAATCAATGATTTTTATTAATGCAGAAAACTTTCGACATTCTTCCTACTGCTTATTTCTATCCCATTGTTAATTAGCTATAAGTGATACTAACTTACAAATTGCAGACTTTTCTACTTTTAAAAAAGCACTTATGCATCTTTTTATTACAATACATGGGCTTCATTTGGCATAATCATACATGCATGTCTGGCGACCTAGATTTTGGATTTAGTGTTTTATTCACTAGTAAGACAGATATATCAATATTCATTCAGTTAATATATCAGTTTTCCTAAGATGTCAAAAACTGTTTGTAATGTGAACCTTTGACTATGAATTATACTACTGTTTCCCCCTTTGTGGATCCTTTCCTTTGTTTTCTATAAAAGTAACTTTTAGGGTTATTTTGTGGTTTGATGTGGTACATTACTTTCCACATTTTATGTGCTCCAGTTCTTTTAGTTTTATTCCTATTCATTGGTATACGAGCATGAACTAATACGCTCAGGGGCAAATGTACAAGATATACAACCAAAGACTTTAAAACTAAAAGGCATTCCTTTGATAAAGGGATTGCTACTTCTAAGTGGGAGCATCTCCATTAGCATTAATGGAGTGTGTACATCAACCGAGGCATCTCAGAGGTTAATCGGGCTTCCTGGCCAGCTCTTGACATCAATACACCATGGCGCCTGATTCTCCTAGTCTTTCAAAGGCTTACTTGACACCACTGTCACAGAGTTAGTGTAAGTCATTTCTTGTGAATTATTGAAACAAATGTTTGGCTGCTAATTGAGGAGCAGTAATGTGTTTTATAATCACTGCCGTTTGAGTTTTTAGCACTAAACAAAACAGTTACAATTGATTTGTGGTTTTTTTCTTTTCTGTCTGGTCTAAGTTATATCTTTGTTTGAACTTAGAGGATGGCTTTCTTAGTCATTTTAAGTATTTATTGGGATACATTTTTATGGTTCTAGATTTTTCCTATGTCATTCTCCTCCCATAAGACATCTATATTTTTTATTGAAGAATGTGAGACCGCCAAGCAGATTTTAAGGACGGATTACAGGGTGGTATAGGATAAAATACTAGTGAAAAATCAGGTTCTGGAGACAGATAGTGCCAGCTTGAATTTTGGCTGTCATTGCTTAGATACTTAAGATGCAGTTTACTTAAGTCCCTGGTTTCAATTTTCATTTTTTATAAAATTGAGGAACTCTATAGAGGTAGTTATGGTAAGATCCTTGAGCAAGATCTCTGAAACATAATTATAGTAAAATAATGCATGTATTACTACTATCTTATTGGAAAACTTCCTTTTTAAAATTTCTATGTAATTGTTGCCTAAAGTACATTTTTTCTTTCACAAACTTTTTTGTTTACCATTTATACATTATAATTTGAAATGCTGTGTATATATAATTTACTTTTAAAAATTTAGCTATGGCATATGCCAGAATGTAGGTGAGGATGTTTTCTCTATAATTATTATTTTTTAAAATTTTATTTATTTTATTTTTTATTTTGAAAGTAGTGAAATACAGCAAAACAAGACAGAACATAGCTGTTTGAGACAGTACAGTGAAATTGGTACAGAATGTCACAACAGGTTACTGGGGTAACAGTAATAGGTGCCAAAGTGTATCTTGTTATCTTCACAACAGTTGTTTATTCATTCAGGTATAGTAAAATCAAACCAAATACAGAACATTATACAACTTATCAAAACAATATTGAATAGAGCAATATAATTAATCAGAACAAAGCAAAACAATGATAACAATATTTGCCTTCAAATAGTTGGTAGAAGGAAATACCCCCTATTTGCTATATTGTATATGGTCACCCTCCCAAGAGATGCTCAGGCCTCTGGCTCCCATTTGCTAAGGGGGATGAGGAAAGGATGTTTGATTATCAGCCCGCATGCTGGTAGGCTCACGGCTGCTCACCAGGGAGGCAGGCTGGTTGCTTGTTTTCACAGTGCCCTAAGTTCCAACATGGTGTGGATATCAGGAAACAATGGGTAGTTCTCCCCCTAGAGCAGCTGCCGCTTGCCTGAGCAATTGTAATTATTTTAGAAGTCACTTTACTTAAGATTAATATAAAATATTTTAGTAAATTTTCTCTCAACATGAGAATTGAAAAATATGCACATATTATTTAATAATCTATTTTTATTGTATCTTTGTTATCTAGCTGCCTATTTTAGATCAAATGACTAAACCTTTCAAACATTTTTAACTTTCTTCCTTTTTAATGAAAAGTGACCATGTTACTTTAAAAATATTTTTATTTACAATATGAGGATAATCAGACAATTTACTTACAAGAAAAATACTTGAGTTTTACCTGTTTGTTTTAAAGAAATGCAATTAAAATGTAATTATGAAAGATACTAATTTATTTTTATTTTTAATTTTGTTTTTTGTCTTTTTGAGACAGATTTTCTCCAAGCAATTAAGGCTGGCCTTGAACTTATTTTGTAGCCCAGGCTGGCCTTGAATTCTCAGTGATCCTCCTGCTTTAGCCTCCTGAATACTGGGATTATAGGTGTGCACTATCACACTCAGTCCTAATTTACTTTTAATTAAAATAATATTTATAACACTATATTTGTTTACTGCTAGCAAATGGAAAAGAACTCTTTTAGCTAATTTTATATGATACTTCATTTGTTTAGTAACCAGAATCTTGGAGAGATTATATTTTATATAATCTTAGTTTCTAATATTACAGAATAGCATATTATAAATTTATTTTAGAAATATAGGCTTTTTCTACAAAGATATTTTACCAGTATCTCCATCCTTTTCATGCTAAAAAAATAGATATAAAATTACATATATAACACTTCAAAAGGACAGCCTATCACATAATTTCTACTTCTCTTTATGCCATGTATTTAAAAAAAGAGGAAGGAATAAAATAAATACTTTTTATAAAAATACAATTGCTCCCCAAAAATCTGATATGCAGATAAGTGAGGCATATAGAATGGTGAACTGTCATAACCAACATAAATCTACACCCAGACATATAGTAATTTTAAGATCTCAGACATACAGCATAAAAACAGAATATTAAAAGCTTTTAGAGAAAAGACACAACTCACCTATCAAGGAAAGCCCATTAGAATCATGGCAGTCTTTTCAGCACAAACCCTCAAGGCAAGACAAGCTTGGAGTGAGGTATTTCAGGCCCTGAAAGAAAACAACTTTCAACCCAGACTGATGTACCCAGCAAAACTTTCACTCAAATTTAATGGAGAAACAAGATACTTCCATGACAAAGAACAAATGAAGAAATTCACATCCACCAAACCAACCCTAGAAAGAGTATTGAAAGACATACTAGATAGAGATAAAAATGACCACAATCCCCTGAACAACAACAGAAAGAAACTACCAGGTAGGACAAGCAATTAAACAAGTGAGAAAAGCAGAAATCAAACAACTGGAACATAACATGGCAAAGTCGAACCAGTATATGTCAGTAATATCCATAAATGTAAATGGCCTCAATTCACCTATCAGAAGAAATAGGTTGACAGAATGGATCAAGAAACATGATCCCACAATGTGCTGTATACAAGAAACACATCTGACCCAAAAGGAAACTCATAGATTAAAAGACAAAGGATGGAAAACAGTATTCCATGCAACAGGAACCCAGAAAAAAGCAGGGGTAGCTATTCTATTTGCAGACAATGTGAACTTCAACCCTAAAATGATTAAAAGAGATGAAGAAGGTCATTACATACTCGTTTGTGGAAAAATTAAAGAGGGAAAACTAACAATTATAAATATATATACACCAAATACAGGAGCACCCAATTATATAAGACAAATACTAATGGACATGAAAAACCAAATACACAAGAACACAGTTATAACAGGGGACCTTAACAGCCCATTGTCACAAAGAGATAGATCAACTAGACAAAAAGTCAGCAAAGAAATAATAGAATTGAATCATACCTGCAAGCAGTTGGACTTAGTAGATGTTTACAGAGTGTTCCACTCAACCACATCAGAATACACATTCTTCTCAGCTGTGCATGGGACATTCTCCAAAATAGACCATATATAATCCCATAAAACATTCTTAAGTAACTGAAAAGGTATTGAAATTATCCCATGCACACTATCTGACCATAGCACACTGAAATTGAAAATTAATGGCAAAAGAAATTACAAAACCTGCATAAATACATGGAAATTAAATAACAACCTTTTGAACAACTAGTGGGCTACAGATGAAATTAAAGAAGAAATAAAGCAATATTTACAATTCAATGAAAATGTGGAAATGACATACTGTCATCTGTGGGATGCAATGAACGCAGTCTTAAGAGGGAAATATATAGCAATAAATTGTCATATCAAAAAACCAGAATGAGCACAAATAAACAACCTAATGCTTCATCTCAAGCTTCTAGAAAGAGAAGAACAAGTTAAACCCAAAGTTCATAGAAGAGTGGAAATTGAGCAGCCAGCACACCACTCTGGTAATTGGCTGTGGGCTTCCAAGCTGCAGTTGCCCCAGGGGAAGAACCATATCAGTGTTTACTGAGATCCGTGCCATGTTGGAACTTGGGGCGCTGGGAAAACAAGCAGGCAGCTCACCACTCTGGTGGGTGGCTGTGAGCCTAACAGGGTGCGGGCTAAGAATCAAACATCCACATCTCACCCCCACCCCTGCTAGCAAGTGCGAGCCAGAGATCTGAGCATCTCTTGCGAGTTTGACTATGTGCAGTGTAGCAAATAAGGGGGATTTTCTTCTGCCATCTTTATGAAGGCAAATTTTTTTATTTCTGTTTTGCTCTGTTCTGATCAATGGTATTGCTCTATTCAATATTCTGTTTTTATAATTTTGGTATTTCCTTCGATATTGCTCTACCTGATTGAAGGAACTTCTATTGTGAAGAAAATCAGATATACTATTGAACCTATTGTTGTTATCCTGGTAACCTGCTGTGAGGTTCTGTACCAATTTCACTGCACTACCTCAATTGGCTTTGTCCTCTCTTGTTCTGCTATATTTTACTACCTTCAAAATAAAATAAACAAAATAAATAAATAAATAAAATAAATAATAAATAAGGAAAAATTTTAAAAAGTAAGTAACAATAAAACAGATCAGTAAGGTACTGAGCAGTGTGAAACATGATATAATTAAACAGATAATGGACCAAAAAAGCAAAAGGAGGAAAAGAAAGTGCTCTAAAGGATATAACTGCATGTATATTTAAGCGTATAGGATTGATAACCATGTTGCTAAGTTTTTGTTGGATCATTGAACAGAACTGTTTGCAGCCTCACTGTTTGAATGTACACTTTGTATGCTTTAATTTTGTAACAACTATATCCAAGAAGACAATATGTAATATATCAACTAGTGATTTCTTACTGTTTATTTTTTTTGAAATTCTGTATTGTTTGTACCCTTTTTTCTGTTTTGCTTTTTTCCCCCTCTTTTTAAATAAAATTTAAAAAATTTTCATTAAAAAAAGAGTGGAAATTGTAAAGATTAGAGCAGAAATCAATGCAATTGAAACTAGAAAGACAATACAAAGAATTAATGAATCAAAAAGCTGTTTTTTTGAGAGAAAAAACAAAATTGACAAACCTCTAGCTAACCTAATAAAAAAAAAGAAAGAAAAAAAAACCAAATTCATGCAATAAGGACTGAAAAGAGGGAAATTACTACAGATCCCATGGAAATACAAAAGATCATGAATATCTACTTTGAAAATCTCTTCTCACATAGAGTGGAAAACACAGAGGAAATGGAGAGATTTCTAGAAACATATGAACTACCAAAGCTCAACCAAGAAGATATAGCAATTTTGAATAACCGAATATCATTGAAAATGTAAATAAAAACTTACCAACGAGAGGCTGGGGATTTAGCTCAGCTGCATAAGCACCTGCCTTGTAAGCTCACGGTCGTGAGTTTGATCCTTGATACCAATTAAAAAAAAACCATCCTGATGGATTCATGGCTGAATTCTACAAGAAATTTAGAGAAGATCTGATGACAATACTCCTTAAACTCTTCAAGGAAATTGAAAAGGACGCAGTCCTCCCTAAATCATTCTTGCAGGCAAGTATTACTCTTATACCAAAACCAGAGAAAGACCCAACCAAAAAGGAGCACTATAGGCCAGTCTCACTAATGAACATTGATGCAAAGATTCTCAATAAATTACTGGTAAATAGAATGCAGCAAATCATCAAGAAGATTATACATGATGATCAAGTGGGATTCATTCTAGGAATGCAGGGATGGTTTAACATACGCAAATTAATAAATGTAATACGCCACATCAATTGAACCAAAAACAAAAACCACATGGTTATCTCAATAGATGCAGAAAAAGCTTTTAATAAAGTCCAACACATGTTCATGATAAAAACCCTTCAGAAACTTGGAATACACGGTGTCTACCTCAGTCTTATAAAGGCCGTCTATGGCAAACCAACAGCCAGCATTATACTAAATGGACAAAAACTAAAAGCTTTCACTTTAAAATCAGGAACAAGACAAGGATGTCCATGATCACCACTCCTTTTTTAAAAATTTTTTTATTTTAAAGAGAATAAAACAAAAGAGGACTTAGCTAAGCAGATCAAAACAGAACAATGTAAGCAACACAGCACTTCACAACAAGACAATTGGATATTAACAGTAGCTCTTTCTTTGAAATAGTTGAGCTTAGCTTTACATACAGTAATGTCAAACATAACAAAATAGAATAAAACCGCTCAAGAGAACAAAAGTATTACAAGGCATTCTGAACCAAATAACCGAAGATGAACAATGGCTACTATATTATCTCATTTTCCATAAAAAATTTGTTTATACTATCATACATATTAAAATCCAATAAGACACAATATGATAGAACCAATGGTAATAGAAAAACAAAAGCATGGTAGGACTTCAGAGAAAGATGATATCAAATCAACAATGGCTGCCATATTGTCTTTTCTTCAAAGTAACAATTCATACCATCACATACATTAAGATCATACAAAACAGAATAAAACCATTCCAACCAATGAATGAAAACATAAGACTTCAAAGCAATATAATGGTGAACCATGATTACCATAAAATCTTCTGTACTCTTACCATTTCTTACACTAGGGAGACTATATGGTATTTATACATGTGAATTTGATTTATTTCACTGATGAGTATGGATTCAAGTTGCATCCATTTATTCATAAATATCTCAATATGACACGATCACCACTCCTATTCAATATAGTTCTGAAAACACTAGCCAGGGCAATCAGAAAAGAGAGAGAAATAAAAGGAATAGAGATTGGAAAGGAAAAAGTAAAATTATCACTATTTGCAGATGACATGATACTCTATATAGGAGACCCAAAAAACTCCATTAAAAGACTACTAGAGGTAATTAACAAGTTCAGCAGTGTAGCTGGATACAAAGTCACTGCTCAAAAATCAATAGCATTCCTGTCCACAAACAAAAAACTCACCAAGAGAGAAAATATGGAAATATCACCCTTCACAATAGCATCTAAAAAAATGAAATACTTAGGAATCAACCTAAGAATTTAAAAGACCTATATGCTGAAAATTATGCTATGCTAAAAAAGGAGATTGAAGAGGATATTAGAAAGTGGAAAGATATTCCTTGCTCTTGGCTAGGGGAGAACCAACATTGTGAAAATGACCATAGTCCCAAAACTATTATACAGATTTAGCGCAATCCCAATCAAAATGCCATTAACATACTTCACAGATCTAGAGAAAACACTCCAAAAATTCATTTGGAAACAGAAGAAATCTAGAATAGCAAAGGCAATTCTGGATAACAAAGGCAAGGCAGGAGGCATCTCAATTTCTGACTTGAAACTACTAACAAAGCCACAGTGATAAAATCAGCATGGTACTGGCAAAGAAATAGACCCGAGGATCAATGGAACAGATTAGAAGATGCAAGCACAACTACAAAGACAATCAGCCACCTGATATTTGACAAAGGGGCTAAACACGTTCACTGGAAGAAGGATAGCTTCTTTAATAAATGGTGTTGGAAAAATTTGCTCTCCACATGGTGAAGACTGAAACTAAATCCATGCCTATCACTATGCACAAAACTAAAGTCTAAATGGATCAAAGACCTAAATATTAAAACTGAAACACTAAATCTACTGGAAGACAAGGTAGGTAGAAGTCTTGGAGACATAGGGATAGGCAGAGAATTCATGAACAAAATGCAAACTGCATGGGAAACACTTCAAAGAATCAGTAACTGGGATCTCATATTATTGAAAAGTTTCTGCACTTCAAAAGAAATCACCAACAGAGTGAAAAGAAAATAGAATGGGAAAGAATTTTAGCCAGCAACCCCTCAGACAAAGGACTTATATCCAGAACATATAAAGAATTGAAAAACATCAAGCCTCCAAATTCAAAGACCCTTTCCAAAAATGTGCATCTGAGATGAGCACACAGTTCTCAGATGAAGATATACAAATGGCAAATAAATACATGAAGAAATGTTTACCATCACTGGTCATTCGAAAAATGCAAATTAAAACAGCATTGAGATTTCATCTCACTCCGGAAAGAATAGCTGTTTTCAAGAAATCAACTGGTAACAAATGTTGGTGAGGCTGTGGGGAAAAAGAAACACTGCTCCACTGTTGGTGGGAGTGTAGACTGGAGCAGCCACTATGGAAATCAGTGTGGAGAATTCTCAGAAGACTAGGATTGGAAGCTCCATTCAACCCAGCTATTCTCCTCCTGGATATTTTACAAGAAGAACTGAAAAGGTCATATCACAGTGATGTGCACCCATATTCATAGCAGCACAATTTGTAATAGCTAAATCTTGGAAACAACCAAGATGCCCATCAACTGCAGAGTGGATGAAAAAGATGTATTTTTATACAGTGGAATATTACTCAGCTATGAAAAGGATGATTTTGAGGCCATCATAGGTAAGTGGAGACAACTTAAAGCAATCCTTGTTAGTGAAATAAATAATCATATTTATAAATATCACATTGTGTGTCTAGTGTAAAAAGTAATAAGAAATGTGGGAGTAATAAAACCCAAAGTATGTAATTGCTATTGTAAAAAAGAGAGGAAAAGAAAGTGCTCTAAAGGATATATCTGCATGTATGTTTAAGTGTGTAGGATTGAGAACCATATTACTAAGTTTTTGTTGAATAGGTGAACAGAACTGTTTGCAGTCTCACTGTTTGAATGTCCACTTTGTATGCTTTACTTTTGTAACTTGAACAACTAGTTCTAAGAGGACAATATGTAATTATCAACTAGTGATTTCCTACTGTCTACTTTTTGAAATTATGTATTATTTCTACCCTCTGTTTTGTTTTTTTTCTTTAAATAAAATAAAAAAATATAATTCCTCTCCTTTGTGAAATAGAGAGCTTTAATTGTAATTAGGATCATTTAATTATGACTTTATTGCCACATTGCTGTGTAGCTTCACTGATGCCATTTCCTTAAATAATATTGATTTTCTAATGAAAAGTCAAGATCATGTTAAAAGTTAAGCTGAATATTTATGACAACTGCTATATAAAAGATTATAAAAGAATAAAGAATTTAATATATGATAATTAATAAATGTGTATTTGCATTTAGATGCCACATGTTTGATGTGCAGTCATGTATTTTATCTTTCATTGTATAGACATTGAAAAGTGGCCTGACAATGGTTGGGAAGGTGGTGACTCAGCTGACAGGCACGGTGCCCTCAGGTGTGACGGAAGATGACGTTACCGTCCATAGTAACTCTCGGCGGAGTCCCCTGGTCCCTGGCATCATCACAGTTATTGACACTGAAACAGTTGGATTGGGCCAGGTAAGACCTTTGTGCAGCGATTGAGTAAGATCAAGATCTGCCAAAAAGTATTTGGTTAGGATAGTGGTGGTGAACCTGCGGCACATGTTCCTCAGTGGCCTGTTTGCATCATTGGAAGTTCTGTAAAGTTTGTCATAACTGGTTTAGGAGATTAGTAATTTGGAATTATAGAAATTGGTACTGTTTTAGATCAGATTTTTTTCAAGAAATAATTAGTATCATGTTAAACCTGTTATTTCAAAATGTATTAAGGCATTAAACCTAAATGTAAAGTTTTATATCTTTATCTAAACCTTTTCTTTTCTTTTTCTTTTTCTTTTTTGAGACAGGCTGTCACTATGCAGGTCAAGCTGGCCTGGGACTCGCTCTGTAGCTCAGGCTGGTCTGGAACTTGCAATGTTCCTCCTGCCTCAGCTTCCCGAGTGCTGGGCTTACAGGCATGTGCTACCATGCCCAGCTTTCTTTTTCTTTTTCTTTTTCTTTTTCTTTTCCTTTTCCTTTTCCTTTTCCTTCTCTTCTTTCTCTTTCTCTTTCTCTTTCTCTTTCTCTTTCTCTTTCTCTTTCTCTTTCTCTTTCTCTTTCTCTTCTCTTCTCTTCCTCTCCTTTCTCTTCTCTTCTTTTTCTTTTTTTCTCTTCCTCTCTGTCTCTGTCTCTGTCTCCATCTCTGTCTCCTTTCCCTTCCCTTCCCTTCCCTTCCCTTCCCTTCCCTTCCCTTCCCTTCCCTTCCCTTCCCTTAGCCTTCCCTCAGCCTTCCATGGACATTTTTTCCATAAATTTATAACTCTTTACTGTTTGGTTCATAATACTTTTTAAAATAACACCGTGATGTAATCTAATTCCTAAGATTTAGTTGTGCTTGCTTATGCATGTATCTATTTGCAGTTATAGGGACTATACCAGGGCTTTCTAACTAGACTACATTCCAAGTCCTTTTTACATTTCTTGAGACAAATTCTCAGTTGTCCAAGTTGCCTCAAAGTTGTGGTCCTCTTGCCTCAGCCTCTTAGAATGCTAGAATTTTTTTTGTTTCTTAAAATCTGTAACACGTTTATTTTTATTTATTTTTTTATTTTAAAGGTAGTATAAACACAACAGAACAAGACAGAACAAAGCCAATTGAGACAGTGCAGTGAATCTGGTGCAGAACTTAACAGCAGGTTACCGGGATAACAGTAATAGGTACCATAGTATCTCATTATCTTCACAATAGTTGTCTATTAATTAGGTATAGCAAAATCAAACCAAAGACAGAACATTATAAAATCAATCAAAAGAGAATATTGAATAGAGTAAAGCAATTAATCATAATGAAGCAAAACTGAAAACAACACTTGCTTTCAAAGAGAAGATAGGGGAGACCCCCCCATATTTGCTATATTGCATACAGTCATCCTGCCAAGAGATTTTCAGACCTCTGTCCCCAGTTGCTAACGGTGGGGAGGGGGAGAGTTTGGGATGATAGATTCCAAGCCCGCGCATAGGTAGGCTCACTGGAGACCCTACTGGACCTCTTCCTGGCTCACGAAGGAGTGGGGCACTTACCAAGAGGGCAGCAGGCGAATTGCTTCGTTATGCAGCCTCCTGGGTTGCAGCCTGGCGGTGGCCAGGTCTCTCAGGGGGCGGCTCTCTGGTTGTCCTCTTGGCTCACGTCAGAGGGAGGTACTTACCAAGAGGGCGGTAGAGTGCTAGAATTAAAGGCATCCACCATCATGCCAGGTATAAGTTTATTTTTAAAGGCAGAGGCTTGTACATGGTACCAACCAAGACCTTACGTACTGGGGGAGTTGTTTAAAAAATGAATTAGGATGACTGCAAGTGACATAATATAGTGGATAATATTGACTTTTGTAGCAATTTCTTATGAATATAAAAATAATTCAATAATTTTATAGTAGCATATCATAAAACATACATGGCAAGGGCCGGGGGTTTAGCTCAGCAGCCTAAGTGCCTACATGGCAAATGTGAGGTCATGAGTTTGATCCCCAGTACCAAAAAAAAAAACCAAACTAAAAAAACAACATGGCAGTAACTTGTAATAAAACTCTATATCTTCAGATGAAACAGTTGTATTTTAAATATAGGTTCAAAAACATTTAGAAGAGATGATTAGGAAATTATTTTATGCTTATACTTTAATCTTGTTTGTAAGATATTTTAGGCAAGATAAGTCCTTCTCCACTCCTCATCCCTATGACCTTATAAACATTATTTCCTTGTGGATTACAGTGTTCATTTTTCAAATATATTTCTGAAAGGCATTTAAAAAAATATGGTACTTTGTGATTGTCACTATAAAAAATATAATTCAAAATCAAGACTAAGGAATTGAGTAGCAATTATTGAATAGTTTTTATGTAATTCTGTATCGGAACAAAATGCCTAGAAACTATGCATTTTTAAGTATTAACTTTTAGTATTGCATGTAAGTATAACATTGATTTTTCCTGTTTAAACCCAGTGTGCCTTTGAAAGAGAGATTTTCAGGCAGCCTATTCAGAACCCCTCCTGTCTCCCAGGAGGTATTCCTCTTCCCCATTCCTTTTCCTCAGTAGATTTTCCTATTTAAAAAAAAAGGTATTTTCATATTTACTGTGGTAGCATATAATGTGTTTAACCATCTTTCTGTTGTGTATTGATTAATTTGATTTTATGGTGATGGGATCTTTGTAACTGCATTAAAGAGAAATGGATTTGATTGACTTTGTGTCCAATTTTATGTGTGCTGCTTTCAGGCTTTATTTAAAAGAATTTCTTGACTAAGATAAGTGGTTTGATGATTTGCCTTTTATGCACATATATGTAATTGAAGTTGGCAATGTGGCAAAAACAGTAACCAAAATAAAATACTTCAGAATGATAACAAAAACCTGAGCTGTTTCTTTTCTTAAGAACTAATGTTATTTATAATAATTTAATGTCTTCTGAGGTGTTTTATTCTTACAATGAAGGCTTATTCACATTTTATCAAATAAGGCACAGTACTTTGCTTTGATTAATTTAGTGAAGTTGTTAATACATAATTAGAGGTTTACCCTGACTAGACAAATGGTGAGTGAAGATTATGTATCTTGGGAAACACGAATTGGCATATTTCTGTATTAATAGTTCAGTTAATAGTTTAATGCTTTAGGCAAGGTTGTGTTTCAGTTGAGAGGATCCTTCTGCAAGATGTTTATCAGTGCATAAGAAGAAGATTCATAGCATGAAGCTTTGCTGTGGACCAAGATGAGTGTGCTTTTTTTTTTTTCTGGATGACTTCTATCTTCATTATTGCCATCAAATAAAGAAGCACTATAATATTTTGGCATATTTGTACACACATGAAACCTACTTTGATTTTCCCCCTTTCTTGTTTTTGCTTTCTCCTTTCTTCCTCACTTTTTGAACTCCTTCTCCTTCACTGTTTCCTGTCTATCTTTGTGTCATATCTCCCTCTCTCCTCCCTTCAGCTACCCTGTTCTCCTCTCTCCTTTCCATTAGTTTTCTCAAATGACAGAAAATACTGAATCTGGGCTTACTTCACTTAACACAGTGGTCTCCAGGACCTTTTTTTTTTTCTTCATGAAAATGACATATTTTGTTCCACTTAAGGGCTGAATAATATTCTATCATGTATATATATCACATTTTCTTTATTCTTCTGTTGGTGAGCATCCTGGCTGTTTCCATTGCTAAACTATTGTAAATTGTGCTGCAATAAACACGGATATGCAGGTGTCTCTATAGTATGCTGAATTTAATTCTGTAGGGTATATACTGAGGAGTGATATAGCTGCATCAAATACAGGCCTGTTTTTTGTTTCTTGAGGATCCTCCATTGTGATTTCCATAATGGCTGTACTATTTTACATTTTCATCAACAATACAGAAAGGTTCTTTTTCCCCTGTATCCTCATAAGTACTTAATTTTTTTATTCTTTTTCCCCCTCTCTGGAGATAGGGACTCACTGTATAGTTCAGGCTGTCCTTAAACTCACTATGTAGTATAGGCTGGCCTTGAACTTGAAGTAATCTTCCTGCTTCAGCCTCCCACATGCTGGGATTAAGGTGTGTGCCACCACGGTAGGCTATTTTGTATTCTTGATGATAGCTATTTTAGATTGGGGTAGATGGACTTGCATCTCCCTGATGACTAAAGAATTTGAACATTTTTTTCTGTATTTTTATTGGCCACTTATATGCCTTTTGAGCAGTGTCTCAACTTTCTCATTTGTTGATGGGACTAAAATTTTTTAGTGTTAAGTTTTTTTGAGTATTTTATATGTTCTAGATATTAACTCTCTGTCAAAAGGGTGAGAGGTAAAGATTTTCTTTCATTCCCTCTGTTGATTGTTTCCTTTTCTATGGAGAAGATACTTTAATTTTGATGTTGTTTCATTTCTTAGTTCTTGCGATTATTTCTTGTGCTATTGGAATCCTACTAAGGAAGTTTTGTGCCTGTGACTTCTGTTGCTTATCAGGTATTCTTCTAGGAGTTTAAAAATTTCATGCCATATACTTAAGTCTTTGATTAATTTAGAGTTGATTTTATCCAGGGAGAAAATTAAGGATCTAGCTTCATTTGTGTATATGTGGATATTCAGTTTTCCCAGCACCATTTGTTGAAGAGGCAATGTTTCCTGCAATGTATACTTTTGACATCATTGGCCAGAATCAGTGGCTCTAGTTGTATATGTTTTTTTCTGTGTCCACCATTCCATTTCCTAGAACATATTTTGAATTTATTGAAAACAGAATATAGGGCCAGGGATTTAGCTTAGCAGCTTAAGCGGCTGCCTTGCAAGTGTGCAATCGTGAGTTCCATCCCTGGTACCAAAAAAAAAAAAAAAAAAAAGAAAACAAAATATATTGAAATTCATGGAGTACAGATATGGTATATATAGCAAAACATACAGCTCCCAGTGCTTATTTTAGGAAAGGAAAGTGATCTTAATATCTGAATATTGTGAGCCAATACCTTTGCAGATTTTTTTCCTATTAGATAAATAAAAACATTTTAAAGAAATGGTTGTACAGTAATGATAGGCAAATTTTATGAAATGCAACTTATATTTCAATATACTTATAAAATTAAGGCAAATAAATAAAAGAAATTCCATTGGAGATACAAACCTACCTCTTCTATCATTGTTTTGCTTTTATAACCTTGGTAGTGCAGTATTTTCAAAGAACTCCTTTGCCCATATATAAACTAGATGATGTCTCACAATTTTTGTACTTTATTCTATTTAACTAAAATTATATTTTCTCCTATGTTCATGTTCTGTTTCAGTAGTGGGCAGAAATTTGAGATTTTCCAGTTGTACAGTAAAATTGTCTTTGAATAAAGCAGTATTTCATTATATTTTGCAAAGAATGAGAAGTAGTTGATTTTACTCCTTTAACCTGTAATTGAATAAGTAATTGTCTGTGTCATTTACAGCCAAGTCAATGGACTATTTTTAGAATGCAGATGACTTTCTATTAAGGACACATATCTCCTCACTGCTCAAGTGAGATGCTCACCTTATATCAACAAGAATAATCTTCCAGTATAGTGGAAGCATGTTCTGTGGTCAGTGGCATTACAGTATAGCTATTCACAGTCCTTAGCTCTCGTCTTTAATCCTTTTCTGCAGGTGATTGTGAGTGACGATTCTGATGGTGATGGCATTGTGGCTCACTTTCCTGCTCATGAGAAGCCAGTGTGCTGTATGGCTTTTAATACAAGTGGTAAGTACTCTGCTTTTGCTTTGCTATTTATTTTATGGGTTTCTAGCAATGTATTTTGAAGCCCAAAATACAAAATGTGGAATCTGACTTTTCTTCATGTGATCCTGGATGTCAGAAATGTTGGTAGTGCT
Source organism: Hydrochoerus hydrochaeris (assembly GCA_004027455.1). Lineage (NCBI taxonomy): Eukaryota > Metazoa > Chordata > Mammalia > Rodentia > Hydrochaeridae > Hydrochoerus > Hydrochoerus hydrochaeris. Next base: position 112,593 of record PVLA01006571.1, read on the forward strand.
TAGCAAATGATACTGAATGAATGAATGAATGCATAATGCAACTCAGAACCCCTCCATGTCACTCTTAGTAACGTGATCATTGAATAGAAGCAGTAGGTATGCAGTGCTCTTGTGTGGGATTAATTTTTGGGTTATAATTATGCCATGAACTTTTTAATGTTCCAAACTAGAAGAGTAATGTATATAAATGGCATTTTCTTTGAACTTGAAGGTTTTTTTTGTAACTTACAGCATTCTCTGTGCTCATTTACTTTTATTTTTCCTTATCTTTTGATGCTAGTTTTTCTAATTGTTTTTAAGGCACTTGATAAGGACTAATGCTCCAGCAATGTAAAATGTCATATCTTCACTAAATTTCTTATTATGAGAAGTTTCAAATACAAAATTAAGCCTAAAGAGGCAGTGTTAATAGTCATCTGTGTATTACCATACCACCTAAACATGTGTTCACACTTATATTGGTCTCTATGCACTAATTATGTGTGTTTGCCTGAAACATATGATTATTTTATATACAATATAGCATTTCATACATTTCTAAGTAACCATATATTTTCTTAGAGAATGACTTCCTCTACATAACCAAATATTATATTATAACTCAGAAAATCAGCATTTTATATTTTCTAATATCCAATCCATAATTTAAAATTTTTCAAAAGTGTGGTCTGTAACTACTTTAAACCAAAGTGTAATCAAGAGTCATTCCTTACATTGTATATATATCTTTAGATTCCATTTAGCATAGCATAAACTTTTACCTTTCTTTTTTTATTTTAAAAAGCAAAATAGAAAAAAGGATAGAAATCACCTATTTTCTTTTTGCAATGTCCTGAATAATTGCTTTATCAAAATTCTATATTTGTCAAATTTTTCATTATATTGATTTCTGTATCCTCCTGAATTTTTCATTAGTTATAAGTTAGATCCAGAAATGCTCAAAACCCTTCTGACTAAGGAGGTTTTTCTTTATTTTTAAAATTCATAGATATTGCCCTGTCCATTATTTTATTATTATAGGAAACACATTCTTTCACGCTGTGTCCCCATTTGTGATACTATATTTGGTCACATGGATAAGGTATTGAACATCAAATGTCTAAATATTTGAGATGGAAATTTCTTGTATAGATTAGCAAGCATTTTGTAAAGTGTTATTTTGACCTCATTTCTGAAATTTTTTAATTTAATTGAATGTTGCAGAAAATAGTTTTTCTAGGTCTGTTATATTACCTACATTTACTAAATCTAGTCTTTTATAAAGTATTCTCTTAATTAGAAATGATCTACAGTTTTATATATTGCAATAGATAGGATAAATGCTTAATATTTATTTTTTCATTACTTATTAATTTTCTTAGTAAGTGCTGGTTATAATATATCCAGTGGTGGAAAATGAATTATTTTTAAAATAATTTGTTTCTAACTGAAAGATAAAACTGATAGTCTTTATAAATTTATAGTCTTTTCATATTTTATCCATTTAGTTGATGTATCTGAGGAACCTGTCATTTTTATCTTGTTCATCAGAAATGATTGTATGACTTAAAATGATGGAAAGACCTATCTTTTCCCTTTTAGTTCATTTTTTAAAATAAAGAATGATGACAAGAGAATAAAATAGAGCACTCTGAACAATTTCCCTTCTAATAGTTTAGTCATTTTTGATGAAGGGAGAAAGATTTTTCTAGTGATCTATAGAGTCAAGTTAATTAATAGATTTATTGAAACTTCTTAAATGTTGTGGGAATTAAGTTAAATTTGAAGAACCCTGAAATTTATATCACTTGTAGCACATTACTTGGTGTAACTAGTATGGCTCATTTTTATATCCCATTGTTATGTCAGATCTCCTTCATAGTGTATATTTCATTTAGCTGTAGTTAGAGTGCTTCTTGTAATGGAAACTACATATTAAATACTATAAACATTGTCATAGTCATCTCTGTCATTGCTAGCAATGTTTTCTGTTAAAAATAGTTTCATTTTTGATCTACATTTTGCTATTTGATATGTTTGACCTTCTACATTTGTGTTTATTTGATAAAACTTAAAATATCAATGTTTATATCTGTTTATAAGTATGATGTAATTTGGCTTGTGACAACCATTTGTGTAAATGTTTCTTTCTATTGTGAACCTGTGTTCCTTCCAGTTAGGCATCAGATGGTATTTATCTCTGACCTTTTTTCTTCACTGCTTGTAATCTACTTGTTAGGTTCTCAACTTCTGTTAATGGTTTTTTGTAAAAGGGCATAAATTTAAATGGGTCTTAATGTATTTTAAGATCCTCAAATGGGTCTTAATGTATTAGAGATCCTCAAATAATACTTCAGTTTTTCTTTACCAGTTCATATATTCATACACATTTCTAAATTTATTTATATCAAGAAATTTTAACAGTATTAACCCTCTAATAATTCTCTCCACTTTGTAAATGGCATTTTCATGGTGCAATGGTGCATGTAATGTGCCTGATAATAACAATTGTATCTGTTAGGATACTTTTTACAAATTTAGGGAACTTTACTTAAAAAAGAAACAGAAAACACAAAAACAGGGAGGATCGCACAGAGTTCCAGGCCAGCCTAGGCTACATAGTAAGTTGAAGGTCAGCCTGAACTACATAGCCAGAGTCTGTCTCAAACAAAACAAAATATAACCCCCAAACAAACAGAGAAGCACAACAACAGTAATACTCCCCCCGTCAAAAAGCTTGGTCTATAATTTTGAAGAATATTTTAACTATGATATTTTTGATAGTTTTGTTTTTTCTTTCAGCAACTACCAGTTCTTCTGTTAAGATTTTGGCATTATATTTCAAGAGATAGGAAATCAAATCTTTCTTTTCAGTGAACTGATAGAAATTAGTAGTATTGACCACTGTTACTCTCCTACTATCTTGTTTTGAAATTTTGTATCATTGTTTTTTCTCTTTAAAATTAAAAAAAGATTTTGGCATCATTAATCTGAGCCTATTGGTTGTTTGGGTACAGACACATACCATTTTGAGAACTGCACTTTTTGTGGTGTCAGATTATTGGGACCAGTGCACATTTAAAAAAATTTACTGAGTTTTCCTTATGCTTACCTATTAGGCAGAGGTGGCTCAGCTACTTTTCCTGAATGCTTTTTTAGTTTTGTATTAAATGTTCCAGCACATTTTTAAAAACTTACAATTTTGTTTTTTTTCCAGTTTGTTTTCATCAGGGAACAAGAAGAACCAAAGCTTCTTGTGATTTTACAAATTCAGTCTACAATGTTCCTCACTGATCATTTTTTGTTCCTGTAGAATGTGGTGGATTTTTTTGTTTTGCTTTGTTTTTTTGTTTGTTTGTTTTGAGACAGGGCCTTACTATGCAGTTCAGCCTACCTTTGAACTCACTCTGTGGCCCAGACTAGCCTTGAGCTTGGAGCGATCCTTCTGCCTCAACCTCCTGAGTGCTGGGATTACAGGTGTATACCACCATGCCCAGCAGAATGTGCTTTTTTGGACAGTATATTTAGACAATAAACCTATATTAGTCTAGATCAGGTGGCTTAAATAGCAGAAATTTTTGCCCCTCATCATTCTAAGATCAGTGTTCTGGACAATTGGGTTCTGGGGAGTACGTGTTCCTGTCTTGCAAGACAGCTACCTACTTTCTGTGTCCTTATGTGACCTTTTCTCTTGTGTGTACTTGGGGTGTGGGTGGAGAGATAGGGAACCAGTGATATCTGGGCCCCAACCCTGTGGCCTCATTAAACCATATTTATACCCTCAGATGTCTTCAACATGTAAATTTAAAGGACACACAAATTCAGTTCTTCACAGGAAAATTGAGAATTATTTTGTGACTCTCAGACTTGGGATTTAGCTCAGTAGCTTAAGCACCTGCCTGATAAGCACAAGGTCATGAGTTTGATCCCCAGTAACCCCCCAAAAAAAAAGAAAGAAAGAAAGAAAAAACAACCATCTGATACATGATTTTATTTGTTTATTTATTTAATTATTTATTTAATATTTTTGGTGCTGAGGATCAAACTCAGGCAATTGCTTGAGCCACTGAGCTAAATCCCTGGCCCAAAATGAAGCTTTTCTTTTTTCTTTTGGTACCAGGGATCAAATGCACGACCTTCTGCTTATCAGGCAGGCGCCATGCCAGCTGAGCTATATCCCCAACTTTGATGGAAGATTATACAAAGAGCGGATACATATATCAGTTAATTATGATTGAAATATTAATTAAAATATTCTGTGAATACATTTTATTAGATAATAATAGATGAGCATATTATTAATTATATTGTCTCAAACATAAAAAACTAAGTAGTTTCACTGCATTAGAAATAAGTGAGGAGGAGGAAATCCTCACCTTGCAATATGTGTAATATTTTAAAAACAGACCTGATGTTTTTAATTCAGTAAATAATTGATCTGCCTTTTAGAGGCATTACTTCTGCCAGCTGAGTCGCTTCAAGCTGTGAATTACAACACATCTACATTTCTAATAGTTACCCCTCCTTGGCAGGGAAATTGCTTTTCCATCCATTAATAAGAGGAAAATGAATGTTGGGTTGCTAGTAAAAACAGATTAAACATGTACCCCTTTGGATGCTTGACTGCATCTTTAACAGAATTGAAATTCTTCTGGTTACTTAAATGTTGTATGTTGAAAGGTGATGGTGGTTTGGGGTTAATCGTTAAAGAAGTTTAAATTGGAATTTTGTAGGTTTTTTTCCCCCTCCTTTTCTTTTTGCAATAGGGCCTTGCTCTGTAATTCTGGCTGGTCTTAAACTCACTCTGTAGCCAACATTAGCCTCGGACCCATGGCTATCTTCCTGCCTCAGCCTCCTGAGTGCTGGAATTACAGAAGTGCCACACCATGCCCAGCTAAATTGGAATTTTTTTGGCACAGAAGTTGCAGTTTATCACAGCAAGGCATCAGAAAAATTCTTTGTCTTGATTTTTATTTACATCTGTAATGCCTCACAGCTTTACAGAATAATTTGGGAGATTTTTTAATGGTGTAGCTCTGCTTGTCACTACTAGTTACCAAAACTGTATTATTAACAATATAAAGGCAGCTTGAAGGACTTACCTTTTTTCCTTAGAAGGAAATATTTCCATTATGGGTCTGTATTAGTTTCACCTTCTAGAGGGTGTTCTTTGCTCATGTTACGGATTACTCCCTGAATAATTAGGTTTTTTGGTGGTTGTTCTGTGTTGATTGGGCCCTGTAATTGTTCGAGAATTAAGGGAAACTTGCAGCGCTATCTTACATTGGCTATAGCAGGTACAGGGTCTAGGGCTCATGGTCTACTGGTTGAGGACATTTTATTACTTGTCCATTTTTACTTGCTTCTCTGTGTAATTCCCTATAACTCTTCTAGCATGGAGCATGTTTCACTGTTCTCATTCAGATTGGTCTTTTTTTTTTCCTTTCTTTTTGGCTATACATTAAATATTTTGAACATTACTCTGAAAATAGTCAAATACTTCTTAAGGATACATACATTTCAAAGGAAATTTATTGTTTAGAACAGGGTCAGTACCTAGGTAGGAACTAGTGAGGGATGGTATGAAGGAACAGAGAGAAAATATAAAAACAGTAAGAAAGCTCTTATAAGGGCTTCTTAATGTGGGTGAAATGGAAAGTATTATTAATTTTTCCATGTATCTGAAGCCTAAGAAAGAATGATATTTAGAATGCTAAGAAAGTAGAAGTCATGCATATTTATTAGTGATAAGAATTAATAAATATAATCTTAAAGTTTTAGAAATATAAAATTGAGGACCTACATAGTATTATGTTGATACTTGTTAATAAGTAATGTAATTGATTTTATCTTTAGACTAAAAATATATATTTCCTATTGTCTTTGGGTTTCAGTTACTATATCTTGATTGAAATCAAGCATGTTGTTTCAAAGATCCCTTTAAGATACAAAACCAAGAAATTGTATCACTTTACTTGAATAAAGTTATGAATCAAATTAATCTTTATAAACATGCTTCCTTATTCTCCACATTCCCCTTTATTTATCTAAGAAATTTAACATTTACTCCTGCAAGGAATTTTCATGTTATGTTAGAACATGAACAAAAGAAAAATCAGTTATGATACCAAAGCATATTTTCAAAAAATGTTTCATCACTCTTATGCCTTGCCATGTAGAGTTTTGTTTATTATTAATGTTTACTGATAGTTAAGTATATTTAAGATAAATGTCTAAATAAAAAGTCAACTCACATTAGCTCAAAATTTATATGGGAATTCAGTGGTGCTAAAATCACTGCATCAATCCCTAAAAAGGTGAGTAAATTTTTAAAGAATTATACTTTTTATTTAGTCCAAAGTTATAGCAATCAATAATTTTTGGAATTTAAATATAGACATGGATGGATGGAATGGACTAGAATCTAGTAATAATAGTCACTTGATTTGTTAGAAAAGTTTCAAGCAATTCAATAGGGCAAGTATTGTGCTGGGACAATTGTTATATCCTTTTTGGGAAAAAAATGAACTTACATTTATCATACAGAAAAATTAAACCAAATGGATGCTTGATCTAACATAAAAGCTAAATTTTGACTGTGAGATAGAGAATCACATGTTAGGACACCTATTTTACTGATCACCAAGGAGTATGGCAAATTAAAACCATGAGAAATCACAAAATAGCCACTGAAATTATTGAAGTGTAAAAAGATGGACAATGCTAAGTGTTGGTGATCTTTCAAAACATGTGAAATGTAAGGTGCTACAGCCACTTTGAAAAATGTTTTTGACAGTTTCTTTTATTTATTTATTTAAAGAGAAACAAAAGCATGTAAAGGGTAGAGATAATACAGAATTCCAAAAAAAAGATGAACAATAAGAAATCACTAGTTAATAAATTACATATTATTCTCTTAGAAATAGTTGTTCAAAATTAAGATTAAAGCATACAAAATTAAAGCATACAAAGAAGATAGTCAAACAATGAGAGTGTAAACAGCTATGCATGCATGAATTTCTATATGTATTTCTATCCTTTCTGTATCAGAGGGAAAAATAAAACTTAGCAAGACAAAACAAAACAAATTCCCATAAAAACATGAAACCAAGAAGTCATATAAAACCACAGTACAAGGTGATCTACAATGATTTCTGTGTTGTTTCTTATTATCTTCAATAGAATGTCTATATCATCAGGCATAATTGAATATAGCAGTATAATTGAGTATAGCAGTAAATAACAATATTAGTAAAATAAAACATTGTATACAATATAAAACTTCAAAGACAGGTAATAATCAAACCAGAATAGATATTCTAGTGGATCTTGTCATCTTCAGTGCAGTTGCCTATACTCTCAGACTTGATACTATCAATCATAACAGCTTTGAATAAAATCTATCAATACAAAACAGCGATCTAACAAACCAGATTCGATTACGATCAGTCATGGTAAAACAGTGTAGGCTTTACAGAGCTTTAGATTAAGTTAATAGGAAATTAAGGGTGATTACCGAACTGTATCCTGTTATTTTCAGGATTACTGTCTGTGCCCTCAAATCTAGTAGAGGTAGAATGATTGGAACAGAATATATCTAAGCAGAGTAGTGTGAGTAATGTGGCTTTTAAATCCTGGTGCACTATTAACAATATAGCGTATCAGGGCCATCTATGTTAGAGTGTCTGGTTATCTTTCTCTGCCTCATTTCTGCTATGCTATTTTCCTGCCTTTGTTTGTCTAGTTTTCTCCTTCATTCTACTGCCTGCCCCACTCATTGAGGCCTTTCTGCCACTGTTCCTAAAATCCTGGTATTTTTTTTCTCTCTCTCCAGAATGTCCTTCAGTATTCTCTGTAGGGTTGAATTGGTGGTCACAAACTCGCGCAGTTCCTCTTTGTCATGGAAGCATCTTGTTTCTCCATCAACTTCTAGTGACAGTTTTGCAGGGTACATCAATCTGGGCTGGAGGTTATTATCTTTCAGGACTTGGAAGACTTCACTCCATGCTCCTCTTGATCTGATGGTCTGTGTCGAGAAGTCAACTGTGATTCCGATGGGCTTACCTTTATAGGTGATCTGTTTCTTTTCTCTGACGGCTTTTAATATTCTGTTTTTATATTGATTTTCTGGCATCTTGATTATTATATGTCTGGGTGTAGATCTGTTTTGGTTGTAGGTGGCTGGAGTTCTGTATGCCTCACACAACCGAATGTCATTTTCTTTTCCCATGCTTGGGAAGTTTTCCTTAATTATTTCCATGAATAGCCTTTGTAATTCACCTGTATGTATTCCTGCTTCTTTGTTCACGTTTCTTATTCTTAAATTGTAGATTCTCTTGTCATCTTCTAGCCTTTGTATTGTTACTGCCTGTTTCCTTGCTATTTTTAAGAGATCTTTCCTTTCATCATCATACATTGCAAACTTGTCTTCAAGTTTTGATAGTCTATCCTTAGCTTCTTTTAAGGAATTTTGCCAGCT